>AWOL01S0046390.1:0-12734 GCA_000715115.1 Nicotiana otophora | reverse complement strand
GAGGCCGATTCGAGAGGCAAGGGCATTGCAGAGTAGAGATTTGCTCGGATTGAGGTAAGTAACGGTTGTAAATATAGTCCTGAGGGTATGAATCCCCAGATTTTTGTGTCATGTGACTATTTGGAGGTGTCGCACATGCTAGGTGACGGGCGTATAGGCGCGCACCATTGGGGATTTGTGACTTGGTCCGTCCCGTAGCAACTGTAAAGTTGAACAACCTGTTGTAGCTATATGCTCTTTATGTGCTTTAGAAAGATTTACTGTAAATCATGCTAGATACCATGTCTAGGCCTTATGCCAATATTGTTTGGACCCTTAAAGGTCATTTCTTGCTGTCCTCTCACTACTTTAGTTGATATCCCGTACTCAGCCATGTTCATGCATTCTTACATCATAGTTCAGTCTCTGTTATCCTATTTGTTGCATCATGTTAATGTTGTTTGGGCTGATTTCTTTGATTTCTAAGAGCCCGGGAGACTGGAGAGGTTTATGACTGAGTGAGGCCGAGGGCTTGTTTGTGAGGTATTGTACCTTAGCATGTGAGTTGTCCATACAATACGTGAGTTGTCCATGCAACACGTGAGTTGTCCGTGCAGATTATAGCGCTTGGGCTGTAGGAGCCCCTCCTGAGTCTGAACACCCCAAGTGAACGCAGGTACCTACTGAGTGCCGAGTGTTGAGCGATCGTGAGGCATGAGTGATAGTGAGGCATAAGTGATTGTGAGGTTGGAGTGATTGGGAGGACTGAGTGATGTTAGCCCGAGGTGCAGTATATGATTTCATCATCCATGCTCATAGTTGCTTGAGTCCTTGTTTGAGAACTGTTGAAAGATATTTCTAATTGATTTACTTGAACTTGATTTAAACAAGCTGATTTGACTTAAACTCTGGTTACAAAGCATACCGCACTTTACTAAATTTTTATGATATGAACGGTACTTGCATTTAGCTCGTCACTACTTCCCAACCTTTATTTATTTTTGTTACTTACTGAGTTGGTGTACTCACGTTACTCCCTACACCTTGTGTGCAGATCCAGGCATTTTTGGTCACGATAGCGGCTGCTAATATTCCTGTAGCTGATCATTGGGATTAGCAAGTTAGCTGCCTCGCGATCGCAATCTTGTTTTCTCCTTTTTTATCTCCCCCCTTAGTTGTATTTTGGATTTTTCCCAGACTACATCTTATTATTGTCGGACCAGTTTTTAGTAGTTGCTTATGACTCAGTGACACCCCGATGTTTGGGGCTTTTCATTCTGCATTTCTATTTTTGAGTTCAACCCTTATTTCTTTTATGAAATTCTGCTATATAAGATGCCGTTCGGCATATATTTGAATGAATTGTTGTAGTGTTGTGGGAGTCGGCTGGCCTAGTACCATCGATAGGCGCCATCACGACAGGATTTGAGTCTAGGGTCGTGACACATAACTAGTTGTCTCATTAAAAACCTTATAAGGAAAACCATGTGGGTAAAACCTTAGTAAGGGGAAAAAAAGAATATAGCGCGTATTTTACTCCCCCTGATGAAAACCTTGTTTCAAATATTTGAGTTTTCGCATTTCAATCTTGTATACCATCTTCTCAAAAGTTAAAGTTGGCAAAGATTTAGTGAATAAATCTGGCGGATTGTCACTTGAACAGATTTGTTGCACATCAATGTCACCATTTTTCTGAAGATCATGTGTGTAGAATAATTTTGGTGAAATGTGCCTCGTTCAGACCAAGATAAAGTTTTGTCTTTCCAAGACCTTTCATCTCAAATTCTTTCTTAAGATATTCAATTGCCTTTTTGAGCTCTTCTAGAGTTCCAACAAGATTTATGTCATCAACATAAATAGCAAGTATAACAAATTCTGATGCTATTTTCTTTATAAAAATATATGGACAAATAACATCATTTATGTAACCCTTTTTCAGCAAATATTCACTAAAGCGATTATACCACATACGCCCAGATTGCTTTAAATCGTACAAAGATCTTTCTAATCTGATTGAATACATTTTCCGAGATCTTGAATTTTCTTCAGGCATTTTAAATACTTCAGGGATTTTCATATAAATTTCATTATCAAGTGAACCGTACATATAAGTTGTAACTACATCCATTAGATGTATTTCAAGCTTTTTATGCAGTGCTAAACTGATGAGATATCGAAATGTTATGGCATCCATAACAGGTGAATATGTTTCATCAAAATCTACACCATGTCGTTGTGAGAATCCTTGTGTGACAAGGCGAGCTTTGAATCTTTCAATTTCATTATTATCATTTCTTTTTCGCACAAAAACTCATTTATGACCAAGTGTTTTTATACCAGCATGTGTTTGGACTACTGGTCCAAAGACCTATCTTTTAGCAAGTGCGTTCAATTCTGATTGAATTGCCTCTTGCCATTTTGGCCAATCAGATCTTTGTCGACATTCTTCGATAGATCCGGGTTCAAGATCCTCACTATCTTGTATAATGTTAAGAGCAACATTATATGCAAAAATATTATCCACCACTATTTCAGATCGATTTAAATTAATCTCTTCACCAGTAGAACTTATTAAAAGCTTCTCACTCACTTGAGCCTCGGGTTCATTGATTTCTTCAGGAATTTCAGAACTAATCAGATCTTGAGTCTCTTCAAGGGATTTCTTCATAGTATCGTTTTGATCATTTGTCGATTTTTTTTCTGAGGATTTCGATCCTTAGAACCCAAAGGCCTACCACGCTTCGGGCGTGCTTAAGGTTCACTAGCTCTCATGCTAGTAGATGGTCCTGCTGGAACGTCAATTCGGATAGGCACATTATCTGCAGAAATATGTGATTTAGTTATCCTTTTCAAATAAATAAACGTGTCTAGCATTTGATTTGCTATATTTTGTAAATGGATGATCTTCTGCACCCCCTAATTACATATAGGGGTACGTGGATCAAAATGNAGGCCTACCACGCTTCAGGCGTGCTTTAGGTTCACTAGCTCTCATGCTAATAGATGGTCCTGCTGGGACATCAATTCGGATAGGCACATTCTCTGCAGGGATATGTGACTTAGTTATCCTTTTCAAATCAGTAAATGCGTCTGGCATTTGATTTGCTATATTCTGTAAATGGATGATCTTCTGGACCTCCTGATTACATATAGGGGTACGTGGATCAAAGTGAGATAATGATGAAACTTTCCACACAATTTCTCTTTTGATTTCCTTTTTCTCTCCCCCTAATTGTGGGAAATTTGTTTCATCAAACTGACAATCTACAAATCGAGCAGTAAATAAATCTCCCGTCAATGGTTCAAAATAGAGAATAATAGAGGGAGATTCAAACCCAACATATATTCCTAACCTTCTCTGCGGGCTCATCTTACTGCGTTATGGTGGTGCTACTAGCACATATACAACACATCCAAAAATTCGTAGATGGACAATATTTGGTTCATGACCAAAAATTAATTGTGACGGAGAATATTTAATATAATGTGTCGGTCTGAGACGGATAAGTGATATTGCATGCAAGATAGCATGGCCCTAAACAGTATTGGGCAATTTTATTTTCATAAGTAGTGGTCTTGCTATCAATTGCAGGCGTTTAATAAATGACTTTGCAGGGCCATTTTGAGTATGAACATAAGCTACAGGATGTTCAACTTTTATCCCAACTGATAGACAGTAATCATCAAAAGCCTGAGATGAGAATTCTCCAGCATTATCAAGGCGAATAGCCTTTATAGGATAATCTGGGAATTGTGTCCTTAATCAAATTATTTGGGCTAACAACTTTGCAAATGCCAGGTTGCGAGATGATAGTAGGCACATATGAGACCATCTTGAAGATGCATCTATTAGGACCATAAAATATCTAAACAACCCACTTGGTGGGTGAATAGGTCCACATATATCCCCATATATACGTTCTAAAAAAGCAGGGGATTCAATGACAACCTTAATTAATGATGGTCTAGTGATCATTTTGCCTTGATAACAAGCATCACAAGAAAATTCATTATTTGTAAGAATCTTCAGGTTCTTTAATTGATGCCCACTCGAATTTTCAGTAATTCATCTCATCATTATTGGCGCATGATGGCCCAAACGGCCATGCCAAAGCACAAAAATATTTGAATAAGCAAACTTCTGGTTTACGATAGAGTGTGCTTCAACTGTACTAATCTTTAAATAGTATAAGCCAGAAGATAAAGTTGGTAACTTTTCTACAATGCACTTAAACATTCTTTATAATACAAAGATATTTCATATTCATTTCATCTATCATCTCAACATGATACTCATTTTGGCGGATATCTATAAAACTCAACAAGTTTCTTCGGGACTTGGAGGAGAATAATGTATTGTCAATTATAAGTTTTGTTCCCTTAGACAAAAATATAGTGGATCTTCCGGAGCCTTCAATCAAACTTATATTACCAGAAATTGTAGAAACATCTACTTTTTCCTTATGCAAATAAGAAAAGTATTTCTGATCTTTGAATATGGCATGAGTTGTTCCACTATCAATTACACAAATATCCTCATGTTTGGTCTTTGATCCAAACATAATTTGAGGATTATCCATATTCTTCAAAATGATATAAACAAAATAAATATGATAGTAAACATCATTATCAAAGCATAAATTTTATTTATGTATAACAATTACATAACCACAGTATCTACTACAAACAACAAAAATTAAAATATTTATATTTTTACAGATTCATCACTGATCACATGACTTGTTTCTCCTTCCGGGAGTGAAAAGTAATCAGCTACATCCAAATGCATGAAGTCTAAATTATCTTCAAAAATAAAATTTGCTTCAACATTTTTCATCGTCTTCTTCAGGGAGGCTTGATACAACTCAACCAGGTGCTTTGACGTACAACATGTACGTGACCAGTGCCATTTTCCTCCACATATATAGCATGGATTTTCTGCCTTTGCTACTTGCACCGCTTCATGATTTTGTTCCTTCCTTTTCCTTTGCTGGTGGTGAGGATGGTTCTTTGGTGCATTATTATTACCATGACTAGAGTTTCTTCCCCGACCACGACTGGGGCCACGTCCTCTTCCATGCTTAGCTTAGTGGAAGTTCGTCCCATTCACTTCAAGGAATGGACAATAACCAGTAGGTCGACTTTCATGGTTTTTTATTAATAACCCATTATGTTGCTCGGCTACAAGAAGATATGAGATAAGTTCAGAATATTTTTTGAATCCCATCTCTCGATATTGTTGCTTCAGGTGCATATTCAAGGCATAAAAAGTGATGAAAGTTTTCTCCAACATATCATGATCAGTAATATTATCACTATATAATTTCAATTGGGAAATAATTCTAAACATAGCAGAATTATACTCACTGATAGATTTAAAATCTTGTAGCCTTAGATGAGTCCAATTATAACGTGCCTGTGGAAGAACGGCCATCTTCAGGTGGTCATATCTATCTTTCAAATTATTCCACAATATGATTGGATCTTTAATAGTGAGATATTATATTTTCAAGCCTTCATCAAGGTGATGGCGTATGAATATCATTGCTTTGGCACGGTCTTGGTTTGATGCTTGATTTTTGTCCTTGATGGTGTCTGTCAGACCCACGCATCAAGATAAATTTCAGCATCAAGCATCCAAGACATGTAGCTTTTGCCTGATATATCCAGGGCTACAAATTCAAGTTTAGAAAGATTTGACATTATTTAGAAAAAGAAAGTTCGTACCTCTGATACTTTCAAAGTATTTACTCGAGATGGCAGAGTCTCGTGCTGATAACGTGTTATAAAATAAAGATTGTAAAGTAAAGACAAGTATAAAGAGAAATTGATATATTATTCAATTTCAAACTGATGTACATAATGAACTGAAATCTCCTCTATTTATAGAAGAAAGGAAGCTGCTGTGTAAGTTGCTACTGCAAGCTGCTTGTAAGCTGCTACTGCAAGCTACTGTGTAAGCTGCTATTATATCGGATATAGATAATCTTCTACCGGGGGTAATATTTATCCATAACGTAGTACCGAAAGGATAAACTCATTGTACCAGATATAGATAATCTTCTACGGGGGGTAATATTTATCCATAACGGAGTACCAAAATGATAAGCTTTTTCAGGAGGCTTATTTCCAATAGAGTACTAAATAGATAAATATATTTACGGCTGAGACTCATATGAATAAGCTTCTTCAGGAAGCTTATTTACAACGTAATACTAAATGAACATACATAATATAATATATTTATAACATAAGGATCTTTTTTATTGTGTTTCAAAAAATTGTTAGGTTTTTGAGACAATTCATTTATTAACACATGGTCGAAAAAGAAATTTTTATTAACACTTTCAATCATGATGATCCCACGCCAATATACTGGTGTATTTGGAGGTCTACGTATGAAACAATCAAATTATTTATTCGACCTCTCAATTTTTTATGTGTACTACCGCTACTACGTGCTCATTCTATTACATGTAATAATTTATAATCTTGTCTAATTTTATATTACCGTACATTAATCTTAATAGTCATATTTTTTAATATTTTTATTTTTATATATTTGACCTTAGAAGCCCAAATTCACTTCCACATAAAATTATAGTAGTAACTAGTAGTAGAGCCGTCAATATGGACTTGGCCCAACAGTAGTAACTAGTAGTAGAGGGGGCATTTGAAGGCGTACCTTATATTTGTGTCACCTTTTAACTTGTACCCTATTTTTAAAAATTATTGATTTGGTAGTGAGCTGACAAAAAATCCGTAATAATATGACAATTACACCCACTGACAAAAGATATAAAATCTGCATCACGCATTAATCGTGTGAGATCTCCTCCTCTCCTCTCACCTTGAAGCTAAAATTTCATGCTAATGTAGCATGAAGTTGTTTTATGGTGAAGCTAAAACTTCATGCTAATATAGCATAAAGTTGTTTCACATTGAAACTAAAACTTCATGCTGAATTTATTTATCCTGCAATGTACAGTTTTGTCATGAGTTTTATCCGAAACTTCAGTCTAAACATGCTGAAGTTATTTAGTTCATTTGCTAAAATTTCAGACTAAACATACTTAAGTGTTTTAGTTCATTTGCTAAAACTTCAGACTAAACATGCTTAAGTTTTTTAGTTCATTTGCTAAAATTTCAGACTAAACATACTTAAGTGTTTTAGTTCATTTGCTAAAACTTCAGACTAAACATGCTTAAGTTTTTTAGTTCATTTGCTAAAATTTCAGACTAAACATACTTAAGTGTTTTAGTTCATTTGCTAAAACTTCAGACTAAACATGCTTAAGTTTTTTAGTTCATTTGCTAAAATTTCAGACTAAACATACTTAAGTGTTTTAGTTCATTTGCTAAAACTTCAGACTAAACATGCTTAAGTTTTTTAGTTCATTTGCTAAAATTTCAGACTAAACATGATTAAGTTATTTAGTTCATTTACTAAAATTTCAGACTAAACATACTTAATTTATATAGTTCATTTGCTAAAACTTCAGACTAAAAATGCTCAAGCTATTTAGTTCATTTGCTAAAATTTCATATTAAACATGCTTAAGTTTTTTAATTTATTTTGCTAAAGCTTCACACTAAACATGCTTAAGTTATTTAGTTCATCTGCTAAAACTTCAGACTAAACATGCTTAAGTTTTTGTCTTGCAGTATGTATTTTTCTAATGAGTTTTTGCTAATACATGCTGAAGTTATTTAGTTCATTTGCTAAAATTTCATATTAAACATGCTTAAGTTTTTGTCTTGCAGTATGTATTTTTCTAATGAGTTTTTGCTAATACATGCTGAAGTTATTTAGTTCATTTGCTAAAACTTCTTACCAAAACATGCTGAAATTTTGTCATGCAATCTACAGTTTTGTCATGAGTTTTATTCGAAACTTCAGTCTAAACAAGTTGAAGTTTTTTAGTTCATTTTTGTTAAAACTTCTGACTAAACATGCTTAAGTTTTTGTCTTGCAGTATGTAATTTTCTAATTAGTTTTTTCTAATGTATACTGAAGTTATTTAGTTCATTTGCTAAAATTTCCTACCAAAACATGTTGAAGTTTTGCATGCAGTCTACAATTTTGTCAATAGTCTTTTATTAAAAAGGGCAAAATCGTTTTTTTAAAACGCTTTTAACAAAAAAAATGGGTATGGATGCAAACGAAAAAATAAAACGGGTCATACAAGTTTTACGTAGTAGTGCCGTCAATATGGGCTTGGCCCAGCCCAACCCGTGATTTAGTAGAGTTGTGCTAGAACTTTTGGAGCCCATTTAAAAATGAGGCTTTTAAGCCCGACCCGAGTAAGCCCGTGACCCGTGAGGCTTGACTGAGGTTGGGTTGGACTGGCCCATCGGCCTAATAACAATATTTATTTAAAATATACAAAATAATAAAAAGTATATTACACTGTAGTAACGAAATCAACATTTAGCATTGATGAATGTGTTCTTACCAAGTACAGAAGTTGCATCAATCTTGAAAATGTCCAAACACTTGTTACTACTCGAAATTGGTTGTATGTCTTTTCCCAAACTCAAACTGGTAATATTTTTTTTTATGTGAATTTGAATATTATTAGTTTTTAAAATTTAATTATTCTTAATATTTAACTAATTAATATTGCATATAAATTGTAGATAAAAGTGAAGATGTTAAAACAACCTTGTCACAAGCGGATTCAAATGTGTTTGATGAAGATAATATGTTGGATATCCCATAAGTATCATGAACATTCTCTTGAATGATTTGTTTTGAGTTTTGACTTTTAGTGAGTGAAATATAGTCTTTTACTTTTACTGTTTATTGTGATATATTGCAACAACAACAACAACAACAACAACCCAGTAAAATTCCACTAATGGGGTCTGGGGAGGGTAGTGTGTACGCAGACCTTACCCCTACCCCGAAGGAGTAGAGAAGCTGTTTCCGAAAGACCCTCGGCTAAAAAAATAAAATAAAAAGATAAAAGGGCAAAAAGGGAGACAATATTAGTATCACAACAATAATCATAGGATAAATAGGAACACCATGAAATCCAGAAGAAAGATGCAAAGAAAGGGAGACAATATTAGTAAATATTAGTATCACCACAACAATCATAAGAAAAATAGGAACAACATGAAATCTAGAAGAAAGATGTAAAGCAAAAGCGATAGCTAGTAAATAGGACATGCACTGAAAAACGAACTAGTAAGCCACAACATTCCCACTAGTTATCTTAGACAAAAACTCACTATTGGAACAATATAAAAAGTTATTAAGTTTTATGAAATTTTTCCAATAAGATGTTTTAACTTTTAAATATTTATCTTTTTTAGGTTAGTACTTAAAGAAAAAATATAAAATTATATTTTAAAAATAATGGGCCAGCACGTGGAGGCCCGCAACCCATAGGTAACCTAACCATTATAAGTCCCATCAAAATGATGGGCTAGCCCAACCCAACCAGTCAATTACTAAAGCACACGTGGGAGAGGCTGGGCTAGCCCGACCCTGCTCATATTGACATCTCTAACTAGTAGTAGAGCTTATTCTGCTCGATTAGTTAATGACAAAGTAAAATTGACTAATTTTACTATGTGGCATAGGGATAAACTAATCGTTAGACTAAATTTGTTCAGTGACACTAATGATAAACTAATTTATTATTTATTCGATTGAGAGAATTGCAAATCGTATTTACATAAATACAATTTTGACATTTTAAACCCTATAACGTTATTGGGGGTATAATTTCAAAAAATGAAAAAAGATAAAAAGAAAGGGAAGAAATTTCCCCCTCTTCGAACAAGCATAATGTAAAATGTGAAGAAAATAGGGAAAATAAGGGGCGCGGAAAGTTTTCTCCAGTTTCTTCTCTCAAAAGCTTCCATAGACAGACTATATACAGTGGGAGGGAAAGCAAAGCAGTTTTCCTGTCGTCAATGGGGTCAGCAAGTCCAAAACACACCTGCCTCAAACTGGAAATTCCCAGCAAGACGCAGAGGGAACGAATATTCGTTAAGGGCACGTGGTTTTCTTCTCACTTTGACCTCTTCATCACTGACGGTCTCGAAGCTTGGACTTGCCTTGGTATTTTCCCTTTTATTCAAACTCAAAGTTACATCCCCAATTTGTTTAATTTATCTCCTGAACTTAGTTTAATTGCGATTCTTCACATTTACTTCGTAATTATTGGGGTTTTTTCCGTGTAGCGTCGGAGGAAGAGGTAGAAGATAGAGCATCTCAGTGGGATCAACCCGTTTCTGAGTATATTGATTTGGGTGAAAAGTATTTGGGACTTCAACAGCCTGGCTCTGTTTATGGCTTTGATGATGCTGACTCTGGGCATAAAAGGGTCAGCTTTCTTAATTTTCATTTTCATTTTTACCTAGTCCATTGGTCATTTCTATATTATTTTGAGCATACAAAGAGGTATAGTTGTTGCAAACTTTATTATTCTGATTCCTGAGTTGATTTGTGATTTCCACTAGCTGTCTATTATAGGCTTACTCCTAGGGTACACCTAGGCCTGATTCGATTGATGAATAATAATCCAGACTTATTGCGAATTAGGGAAAAGCATGAGGTGCTCTCTGCCTCCTTAACACGCCACGCGGACACAAACATGAAGTCTAACAGCTTGTTTGGATGGTTATTACCTATTGTATTGTATTGTATTGTTTGTTACTTTAAATACAATATTTGTTTTGATGTTTACTTAAATTTTATTGTATCATATTATTAAATCCGTCATTACGTAATGATGAAATGTGTCACTTTATGTAACGACCCATTTGGTATGGTCGCATCGTTACCTTATTATTTTCTCTCGTCTTAAATAATCTTATTTTATTTTTTACCCTACCTATTTATATAATAATTCTACCTCGTAACCTACTTTTTTTGTTGGTTTGTAATAGTACAAATTTACTATTCATATTGTTGGTGTTTGACATCATGAAACGACGGGAAACGATACAATCGATCCAAACATTGTATTCATCAAAACAATACAGTACAATATAATACAATACAATACGATACATTATGAAACGACATATAACAACCATCCAAACAAGCTGTAATTTGAAAATTTCTCTACCTTCACAATAGTTCATTCTCATAGTTTCTACTTGCTCTTAGGCTACTATTGACCAGCTTCCCGAGGCCATCTTGGTCTAAACAGACATGGTGCTGTCAGTTTGCACTTATTGAAACACCCATCATCAGAGAGATGTATTGTAGAACAAAATATGGAAGAGGGTGGGAACAGCTAGAAGCCTTGACTAAAGCTATGATTTTGGCCATATACACTAATTCTTCAGATTGATGTTTCTTGCTTCTTAGACACGTTCAATAGTTTTGTGGTGTTCCATATCTTGATGGTCAAATCTTGCACATTTCTTTTAATTGCTTGATGAGTATCCTAAAGAGCAAAAGATTTGTCTATTGTGAAGTTAGTGTAGCTGAGGTAATGTTTACTTTTATTTATGATACTATTGTGCGTTTGAATAGCTATGATGTGCTTTCCATGTATCCCAATACTTTCTTTTGATATTTGTAGCTTTCCTGGACATTTGAGAAAGAAGGCATAAAGCTGGAATGGCGGTGGAAATGCCAACTGTCTCCTAATAGCAAGAAAACTACGGCAGACATCTTGGACTTTCTCATGGATGCAAACATTAGACTGAGTGTAAGGATCTTGATTCCAGTACTGTCTCTTATTCACAAAATTTTAATGCAATTTTGCAGTTTAATTCTATTCTACTGATCTGTCATCTAATTATCTATTTGCTGATAACCAGATAAAGTTAAGTGATTAGGATCTTTTATGCATAACATGTTTTACATCCATTATTAACTTTCGACCATGGGCGATGATGGAAAACTGTTCTTAGAAATGTTGGCGGAGGATATAGTACTTCTGCATGAGTTCTTATAGTTTCCTATTGTATTCTTGTTGATTCGAATGGTTTGACAGTGGTTAGTTGCACTGATACTGCATGGTTGGTTTCCCCCCATGATTTTCTAGATGATACTGGTGCTGCTTTACTAAGAAAGTTGAGATTTGTATCCATTCAAGCTTGGTGCCTGGTTATATCTTGGAGCATGTAAGTGAAATCATATTGGACCGGTAGATCACCTGCAATACAATATGAGAATATGCTTGGAACTTTGTGATTTTTCACTCTTACTGGACAGTGAGTTGCGACATTTTCCCATCTGAATATGCCTAGACATTTGTAAAGAAGGGGAATTTGTGTATCTCTGTCCCTAGGAGACTTGTTTCAGGACAGAACTAAATTCATTCTCATCTTGAATAATTGAATATAAAGAGAACAATCTGAAGACATCCTCATTTCTGGTGGTGTTACCTATCCTCTTGTTAATTGATTTCCTTTTTTCTTCTTCCCGGTGCAAGGAAAAAATAGTACATATATAATAGTCTATATTCAGAGAAATATTCAAGCTACTACAGCTTCAATTCCTGCTTTTGCATTACCAGCATATCATACCTATAATATTTAACATGGTAAATTGAAATGTTTTCTGTCATCTTGATTCTCTTATCTTTGCTTTAGAAAATGTCAGCACTCTTCTTTCCTTCCATCTAGACAGCTATCTATATGGTTCTGTAGTTGGTATGTGCTCACAATTTTTTAATTTGATTGAAAAAGGATGAGGTTTTCGGTCAATTCATGTTGAGACACCATTTTGAAAATATTAATTACGATCTGTTTGTTTCATCTAAAAGTTCTATGTACATGGT
>AWOL01S0046388.1:7435-22830 GCA_000715115.1 Nicotiana otophora | reverse complement strand
TTAGGGAAGCGTCTTCCTGAATGACCTTTAAAGGTTATTCTTCTATTGTCCATTCAATTATCGTCGGAATGCGACCTCTGAAATTCTCACGATGTCAACTATTATCAAATCTTTTGGTCCCGAATTCATGTTCAATTTATTGTATTCACTAGCCCATACTAATTTCTATTACTCCGGGGTCTAACTTTTCCTTCTAATAATCATGTGTGAGTCACCAACTCATTTCTCGAAATGGGGACATGACTTTATGGCTTATACCCTTTTATTGTCTAAAGGCTTGTAACTTCTTGTATTTTCCTTCACTTGACTATAGAATCTGTAGTCCTGTCATATTTTGATTTACCGTTATCATCCATTTATCACATTTTACTCATAATGCTTCATTTACTTTCTTCTTATTCTCCTGCTAATATTTCTGTATATCACCTTATTATGAAAACTTCTTCAAAACATTCTTTCACTTTTATCCCCCCTTGATTCAACTCACTGGCTCTTCGGGTCGCCTAACACTCTCTCTTTACTAGGGACGAGAGCCATACAAAGGTAAATATTTATCCCTTCTAGGATTCCAATGCCAATCTTCTGAAATTTCTAAATATTCTAGTATTTATATTTGATTGTACTATTCTAGAGTGCACTCTCTCGGTGTCTCACAAGAAGAACCATTACCACGTTTGCAATATTCCTCGGACATGTGAGCTAATGATAACAATCCATCCACGATTTTGGGTTACTCTAACCCCAGCTGGATGCTGATATCCCATCCTTCTCTTAAATTATATTTGTTAGCTCCCACATGGCATAACTAAAATGGGTGTTGTCAAGTGAATATATCTTTGTTATTGTTGAAAGTAACTTAGAATGCTTATATTTCTCTGCATGAATTGTAAATACAGATAATCTTCACTAACTATGTACCTCGTATCCTTCTTCACCTAGCTTCTTTTACTTGTTGAAACTTGTATCTACCTTCTGATTATCTAGTTGCTTTTTACCATAGGGGTAGATAGATATTCATGCCTTAGGGCTCCTTATCAAGAGGCTCACACGTCGTAGTACACACATATCTACTGAAGGCCTTACATTTACTCATCATAAGTATGATGCAAAATCGAGTTCCTCTGACTCAACTCTTCCACAACCACATTCAATCTCTTACCAATTGTCTTTCTGGATGTAGATATCGTTATATAATGAATAAAATAGAATTTAGGAGTTTGAATTTCTTACAACTGAGCTCTACCACACGATCTAGAGTAAGAAAAAATAGTGACAATCCTAAATGCCCTGTAACCTCCTGCTAATAAGTGTGGTGTACAACACACCAATAAATAAGACTTTACTAGACACGGCTTGTAGACTCCCTAGGACAAAACTGCTCTGATACCACTTCTGTCACGATCCAAACCGATGAGCCGCGACGAGCACCCAGTACCTTACTCAACCGAGTACAACGTAACGTATCTTTCGTATCATACTATCATAGGTAATTGAGCCGGAGAGTCTGTCGTGATATAAGTAGAACAAAAGATGAGAAAATACTCAATATAGGGTGACCTAACTTGATATACCGACTTATACATATTACGTACTAGCCTATGAGGCCATACCAGTATCTGTATACATGACATTTGTCTACAAGCCTCTAAGAGTACATAAATATCATAAAGGTCGGGACAGAGCCCTGCTATACCAAACAATACATATTCAAATCATACTAACCAAATAGGCAACTCCGGAGCAATTGAGTGCACAAACACCTTCTGCTGAACTGATAGCCTACTAGGAGAACTCTCAACCTATCTATCGGGACCTGCAGGTATGAAACGCAGCGTCCCAAAGAAAAAGGGACGTCAGAACAAATAAAGTACCGAGTATGTAAGGCATGACAGTAGTATATAAAAGACACGAAAGAAACATGGAGTAAAGAACTCGATCTGAAATTCTGAATAGCTCTATGAATCATGAAAATTTATAATGTCATGCATGTGCGTATAAATATCATACCATGCATAGGTATATTCGTTCATAACATCATTAAGCCTCTGAGGGCATCCCATCGTATCATCTCAGCCACTGTGGGCAAAATCATCAATGTATACCAGCTGATCAGGTAGTGGTGCGTATATAACGCCATAACCTTTTCCCATATCCCATATACATATAATATACGCGTATATAACGCCTTCCGGTCATGGGTCAATGTACATGTATAAATGTATGAAATGCATAAGAAATATGTTAATAAGATTTCTCGACTATCATAAAATCAATATGTCTTTCGGATAAACTTTATCAAATACGTATTTTTCTGAGACCCATTATACTTGAGAATTTCTGGCATGCGGAATTACTTCGGAATGGGCTTAGGAGCCACGCTCAGGGGGAAGGGCTTTTGTACGAACTTCTTTGAATCCAAACCCTTCAAAATCGGTGGTGCCCCGAAATTTGATCAACTCGCGAGTTATATGTTTCTACTTTTTGTCATTTGCTTCAATCTTCTTCTCCCCCGATTCAATTCGCTTTGTCAGCTTCTCAAACATTTTCAAGATAGCGGGGTCGGTCCCTGACTCATTCACATTTGACCTCCACGGCACTGGTTCGGCCTTGTGAACAACTTCCTGTGATGGCTCGGGTTCGACCCTACTCGGTGCGTGGTTTTGATTTTAAAGTTGTGCTATTGCAGCTTGTTGAGCCTGCAGTATTTTGAATATTATTCGAAGGCTGATTTCGCCTTCTTCGCCGCCCTGTGCGTTCTGACCGGCTGATCGAACGTCTCTGCGGATGCTATTTTTGGGATCGACGTCCAGATTTGCATTCAGGGCAACATGGGAACTGACGTGGATGGGTTCTACAACTGGTACTCCCTCGAGGTCAACTGGAGGCACTTCGTTTCCTGGGACGGCTACGTTGTCATTTTTGCCATGAAAACCAAGGCCATTGTCGATGTGTATGGGTACTGCTCGAGAGTTCGACATGCTGATCCTGGAATAAAAAAATACTTACAAGAACAAGTGTAAAGCAGTGTGTGTTATGAAAATTAGCATCAGGCAATCACTATTATCCTTAGCCCCACGGTGGGCGCCAAACTGATTACCCTTAAAATCGGATAATAATTAAATTTGTAAGTGGTTTTAAGGATATGTAATTTTACTTGGCACAAACTGAGAAATATGAGAATTGAAGTTAGAAATTAACGGTAAAATGAAGCAAACCAATGTAACGCGCAACTTTGACCCTCGAGCTAGGTCGTCCTCTAACCAACTGAGTATATTATTAAAAAATAAGAACTGAACAACTGAATAAGAGAGCTTAAGAGAGAAAACGTAATATATTGCTTTGTTATGCGTGAACGTCCCCCTTACAAAATGATGTGAACCCTTTTTTTTAGTAGAGGAGTTCTGCATATGGTACAATTCTAAATACAGAAGGAAATCTCCTGATTGGCTAATCAATCGGTCTTGACTTGATACATGCCGAGATCTCCGCCACAATCCTCGCCCGGTCAAGAATTTCTCGACTTTCTATTATTCGACTTAGCAGGCTTCATTCGATCTCACTGGATTTCTATCCTTTTCGGTCTCGATTAACCATCCCGATTTTGACCGTATACAATTTGCTAATTCACAATAGCTGTTATTCTCTCGAAGTACTTCTTAGAGTATCTGAAAATATGTCATTTCCGCAAAGTAGATTCCGGAAAACTTGTTCAAGCAGACCCTCAGTATAGGATAACTTATAACATAGATTGACTAAACTGTTAGAGCCATTGTATTACTTAGATTTTGTACTTATCTTACTATATGTACTTTAAACTTTGTCGTGTAACTGATAAAACACACAAGAGTGGGTGAATTGAAGTGTTTCCTATATAAAAAAGAATTCCGAATTTCACAAACTTTTAGTAGGCCAATAGTTAAGTTTTCATAAAAATGTTCTTTTCTGATAAACCTTAACTTCGTTGAGTGAAAGTGTTCTATATAAGTTTGTAAAAAAGAATAGTTACTACAATTTATTTTTTACATGTACATGTGAAGAATCAGAAAGTTTAAACTGTAAAAATTAAATTAGAAAAATCTGTACAGAAATTAAAAGAATGGAAAGAACAACACTTCCAAATTTATATTCGCTCGATCAATGTGACATATACGTCCAAATTCCTTTACATTTCTCAAACTCAAGTAACAAGTGATCTTACACGTGCACCATGAACGTGTGGTTTTGTCTTTTCATCACCATGAACGACTTAGACGAGGGTTTTTTTTTTTTTTTTTTGTATAATGTGAAATATGATATGACACGTGGTAATCTAAAGGAAAGACATGTGGAATCCTAAATGGGGATGGCCGAAAACCGAACGCAGTCATTCTGTTTGTTACCGAAAGGGATAACGTTCATAAAGGTATATTAAATGCTCTGCGCCCGGTAGCATTTAATAAGGAATATTCTGCAGCCTTAAGAGCGACGGCTCGTTACACGAAATTTGGCATTTATATTCACCGTTACATCTTTGTCAATGACCTTCATAATTGACATTAAAGGAGAGCACGATCCTAGGACCTCCTTCCCTAGATACAACTATAAATAGTGAGCCCAGTTATCATTGTAAAGGATACGAATTTTCTCGCTAAACTTACGCTACATTCTATACAAAGCTTAATAGAATATTACTTTTTCACTTTTTGATCTCATCATTGCCGTGCCCGGAAACATTATTCCCGGAACTGTCATCCTTGTTGTTTCATCTACATTTTAAGGATAAGTATTGTACATTTCTTCAATTATTGCATTATTTCAGGATCAAATTAGTTCACTTGTCTAGAAATCACGGATAAATTTAACTGTACCGTTTTACGGATAAACAGTTTGGCGCCCACGGTGGGGCCTAGACAGTCGTGCAATTAAATTGATCCTTGCCTTTTTTACTAACGTGATTTGATTATTTTGTCTTAGAAAAAATCACAAAGAATGGCAGATAACACTGTTAACAATACGTACAACCCTGAAGTTTGAGGGGATCAACCTCATTTCGAGGATTCAATCAGTGACACCCGCAATGAGAAAAATAATGCCACGTCGGTGCATGACAGGCAGAACCCTCGATAGGTTTGGGAAACAACTCCTGAAGATGCTGATGAGGAGCATGTCGTGGATGCGGTGAGGGTCCTGCAAGAGCAGCAGGCGATCATTCTAGACCATCTCATGCGACAGGATAAGGTTATGACGGAGCTGAAACATGCGCTATCGGGTGCTTCAAATAATGCAAACAGACGAGATCCAATTCTTTCTGGTGTTCCCGCAAACCAAATACTACAGAGAGTCGACAACAACACTCACAGGGGTGAAGTTGGCTCCGACGGGGCTGGGGAGAACGGATCTGGTCTCAACAATGACAACGACCCATTCAAGAATAAACTTTTACGGTTTATGAGGAAAGTAAACACACGGATGGAGCAGATCCCGAGTGCACCACCAGTATTGAAAGGCCCGAACTCGAAGAAGTATACTCAACTACCGTACAAGCCAAGTGCGACACCAGAACTAATCCTAAAAAGGTTCAAAATGCCTGAAATGCCAAAATATGACAGGACTTCAGACCCACAGGAGCATATTACTACCTACACAACGGCGGTAAAAGGAAATGATTTACCTCCTCACGAAATTGAATCTGTGTTGTTAAAAATATTTGGCGAAACTCTCACGAGGGGAGCTCTAACTTGGTATTCATTATTACCCGAATATTCCATAGATTCCTTTGAGATGCTCACGTATTCTTTCATCAAGGCTCATGCCGGGGCCAGAAAAGTACAAGCCCGGAAGGCCAACATATTCAGGATCTCACAAGGAGAATCCGAATTATTACGAGAGTTCGTTACCCGATTCCATAAAGAAAGAATGTTGCTCTTGGTTGTCCTGGGTGAATGGGCAGCTGAAGTATTCAGCAAAGGATTGAATCCGAGAAGCTCATACGCTTCCCGAAAGCTGTAGGAGATCCTACTTGAGTTTTAAGCGACAACTTGGGAAGATTTCCACAACCGGTACGAGTCAAAGATAAGGATCGAAGATAACCAGATCGGTTCTACATCATCTGCCAAAGGACGGGAGAAGAGCAGAGAAAAATCGAATGATCACTATGACGCGGACAAACGGACTTCGAGGGGCCGATTTTTGCCTTACGAGCGGACCGAAGGTCGTGGAAGAAGCTTCTGGGTAGCAAACAAGTTCACTGTTGATAGACGGACCGATCGTAGTCGAAACAATAGATCACTTCAGGATAAAGAGACGTCGGGGTCTCGGGATCCTTCTGACCCTAAGTTATTTGAATATAACTACAACGTCAGTATAGTGGAGTTGGTGTCAGCCATGAGAAACATTGAAGAGGCATGATTCCCGAGGCCTATGAGATGCGATTCTAGCCAGATGGATCCCAACTTATGGTGTGAATACTATAGGATGAACGGCCACTGAACATGGGACCGCCGACACCTCCGGTAAGAAGTGGCAACACTATTGAAGAATGGTCACCTCAGAGAATTCTTGAGTGACCGAGCTAAGAACAATTATGGTCGTAACAGAGATAACGCGGAACCTTCGAAAGCAGGAGAACAACCCCCACGCAAAACGATCAATATGATCTTCGGAGGGAATGAGATTAGCGGGGTCACCTTTTTGGCAGCGAAGAAGATGAAAGTATCAATAACTCATAGTAAAAGACTCCGGGAAGATGATATCACTTTCACGGAAGAGGATGTAGATGGATTGTTGTTACCACACAACGATGCACTGGTAATTTCTTTAAATGTATTGGATTTAAAGATTAAACGTATTCTAGTGGATCCACAAAATTCGGCTAATATCATACAATGGAGAGTGTTGGAGCAAGCTAAACTCACCGAAAGTATTATTCTAGCAACAAAGCTCCTTGTTGGATTCAACCTTGCGAGCCTGACGACCCGGGGAGAGATTTTACTGCTCACGAACGCTGAAGGAGTAATAAAAACAACTCTCTTCGAAGTAGTAGATGGTGACATGGGATACAATATCATCCTGGGAAGGACATGGTTACACGAGATGAAAGTTGTACCCTCAACATATCACCAATTGCTGAAGTTTCCAATGCCCGAAGGAATCAAGCAGATAAGAGGTGGCCAACCGACAGCAAGGGAGATGAATGCAATTTCGATTTCTAGTAGAAAAATGAAGGAGCACGCAGCATAGCAATTACAGGAGTCGACACCTACTCCCGAGCTAAAAGAAGTTAGTCCGGGAGTAGAGTCGTCAGAATATTATCAGGTGCCGAGATATTTCCAAGTTTCAGAAGAGACAGACGCAACGAAGTCCATGGCAGAGGAACTGGAGCAAGTTGCATTGTTCGAAGAATTCCTAGAAAGAAAATTCCATTAGGGGAAACGACTGCACCCAGAGCTCAGGTCTGGTTTTATTGAATTCCTATTGTTTTGTATGGTCGCACGAGGATATGACAGGTATCCCAACGGAAGTAGTCGTGCACAAGCTGAGTTTGGATCCCAACGTACCTCCGGTAATACAAAATAATTGCCCTATTGCCGAGGCAAAAAATAAATTCGTCAAAGAAGAGGTAACATGCTTGCTTAATATCGGTTCGATCTGAGAAGTAAGATATCCGGACTGGCTAGACAACGTAGTAGTAGTTACTAAGAAGAACAATAAATTTCGAATATGTGTAGACTATAAAGACCTTAATAAGGCCTGCCCGAAAGACTCGTTCCCACTGCCAAATATCGATCAAATGATCGATGCCACGATCGGGCACGAGTTAATGAGTTTTCTCGATGCTTATTCAGGGTAAAACTAAATCAACATGAACCCGGAAGATCAGGAAAAGACTTTGTTTATAATGAATTTTGGTACATATTGTTACAATGTGATGCCGTTCGGGATGAAAAATGTCGGAGCCACTTATCAACGGCTCGTAAATGAGATGTTTGAAAAGCAAATAGGAAAGACTATGGAAGTCTATATAGACGATATTCTCATTAAGTCTTTTAATGTAGGTGAGTGGTGACCACCTTAAGCATTTGCAAGAAACATTCGGCATCTTGAGGAAGCATAACAAAACACTTAACCACGAGAAGTGCGCGTTCGGGGTCAGTTCTGGTAAGTTTCTAGGATATCTAATTTCACAAAGGGGAATTGAGGTAAACCTCAATAAAATCAAGGCCATAGAGGATATCCCGGATCAATTTTCAAACATAAAGAAAGTCCAAAGGCTCATAGGAAGATTAGCAGCTTTGAGCAGGTTCATTTCCCGGTCGTCAGAAAAATGTCATCGCTTCTTCACACTGCTCAAAAAGAAAAATAATTTCGAATGGACACTGGATTGCTAGCAGGCCCTGAGGGACCTGAAGAAGTACTTATCAATCCCTCCATTGCACTCAAAACCAAAAGAAGGTAAAATATTGCTAGTCTACCTCGCGGTTTCAGAAGTTGCGGTAAGTGCGGTTTTAGTCCGGGAGGACGAAGGTACGCAATTTCTCATTTATTGCGTTAGCAAAATTTTAACGGGAGAAGAAACTCGCTACCCACATTTGAAAAAACTGGCCTTAGCTCGCGTAGTCGCTGCACGGAAGTTGAGGCCCTACTTCCAATACAACCCGATAGTTGTGGTGACTATTTTTCCTTTGTGGAACATCCTCCATAAACTCGAGCCCTCTGGCAGATTGGCCAAATGGGCTGTCAAAATGAGTGAATTCGACATAGAATATAAACCAATAACTGCAATTAAGTGGCAAGTCTTGGCTGACTTCATAGCCGATTTCAGTCCGGGACTACTGCCTCTGGCAACCAAGGAGGCAGTAATGGTGTCGGAACTGACATCGGGGGTTTGGACCTTATTTACAGATGGATCATCCAACGTAAACGGGTCTGGACTTGGAATAGTATTAATCACGCCCTCGTGGGAAACCTTAAGGCAAGACATCAGAACGGTCCCTTTAAATAAAAATGAAGCAGAGTACGAAGCTTTGATTGCAGGGCTCGAAATAGTCTGGGGACATGATTCCGAGGATATGGAAATCAAATGTGACTCGCAGCTGGTGGTAAATCAGGTCTACGGGATCTTTGATACCAAAGAAGAACGTATGCAACAATACGTGGTAAAGGTTCATGCTCTTTTGGCACGATTCCGGGAATGGTCAATTACTCATATCCCGAGGGAGGATAACGCAGAAGCGGATGCATTAGCAAACTTAGGATAGTCGATGGAAATAAAGGGATCGAAGTCCGGGACGGTAGTACAACTGATGAACTCAGTCATAGATACGGATGGTTACTATAAGGTAAATTCGACTAGTCTGGTCTGGGACTGGAGAAATGAAATAATCAACTATCTCAAGCACGAGAAGTTGCCCGAAGACCCCAAAGCATCACGGGCGTTGCGCATCAAAGTTGCACGTTATAGCTTAAAGAGAGGCCAATTGTATAGAAAATCCTTCCAAGGCCCGCTGGCCCGATGCTTAGGAGCGTCAAAAGCTAATTATGTCATGAGAGAAGTCCACGAAGGGATATGCGAAAAGAACTCGGGCGCAGATTCTTTGGTGCTGAAGTTGGTACGAGCAGGATATTACTGGCCTCGCATGGAACTAGATGCCAAAGCCTTCGTACGAAAATGTGATAAGTGCCAACGCTATGCACCACTAGTACACCAACTGGCAGAACCCTTACATTTGGTTCTGTCCCCATGGTCGTTCATCAAATAGGGGATGGACATCGTCGGACAGCTTCCACCGACTCCCGGAAAGGTGAGGGTTCTTTTAATTATGGCTGAATAATTTTCCAAATGGGTGGAAGCAGGTCCTTATCAGAAGATCGAAAAACGCGAAGTGGTGATTTCCCGTGGGAAAATACTATTTGCAGGTTCGGAATACCAAACAAGATAGCATGTGAAAATGGGCCACAGTTTATCGGTGCAAAAGTTACAAAGTTCCTAGAAGATTTTAAGATAAAGAGGATCACATCTTCTCCTTATCATCCGAGCACAAACGGTTAAGCGGAGTCAACAAACAAAGTGAATATTCAAAACCTCAAGAAAAGGTTGGAAGCAGCAAAAGGCAAATGGCCCAAAGAATAGCCCGGAGTTCTATGGGCCTACCGAACAACGGCTAAATCGAGCACAGGAGCAAATCCTTTTTCCCTTGTGTACGGTGCTGAAGCCCGAATCCTGGTGGAAGTGGGCGAACCCACTTTGAGATATGTTTGGGCAGATAAAGAATAGAACAATAAAGCAATGTTGATCAACTTGGAACTGCTCGATGAACGCAGGGACTTGGTGCGTGTAAGAATGGCAGCTCAAAAGCAGAGAATGGAGCGATATTATAATAGAAGAGACAACCTTCGTTATTTCAAAGTAGGAGATTTGGTTCTGAGGAATATAACCCAAAATACCCGGGAGCTCAACGCGGGGAAGTTGGGTCCAACGTGGGAAGACCCTACTGGATTTCGGCTATCACTGGGAAAGGTTCATACGAGTTGGAGAACCAGAATGGAGACAAGTTGCCTAGCAACTAGAATGTGACATACCTCAAAAGATATTATTGTTGATGAACATTACTCAAGCGGAAAGTGTGTGTTGCATTCTTTTTCCCTTCATTTGGTTTTATTCCCAATTGGATTTTTCTGGCAAGGTTTTTAATGAGGTAGCGATAGAAATCATACTACGAAGACAGCAGCAATAAGACCTTTGATAGCAAGGCAAACAAACAAGCTTCCACTCGAGGACGGTTAGATAATCTTTGGTTCGATAGAAAATTCCCATTGGGAAGTTAAGTTTGCTACCGAACAGAGGTTACCCGACTGTTCACGAGCACAAACTGCTAAAGGATTGTTAGATATTCTTTCGCTCGATAGCATGGATTCCTGGGGGGAAGTAAGGTATGTTGCCGAGTTAAGGATTATATAGCAATTCATTGGTAGGATCTCTGAAGACACAGGACTTTTATTGTTCCAATTCGCATTCTTCGCATTCGAACACTGAGGGAAATTTTATGAGGATACGGCAACATTGACTGCCACGTCAACCGGGAAATAAAAATTTGAAAACCAAATGCATCATCGAGACCGAGGACTGTGCAGCCAGTCCCGTAGAAACAAGTTGTACAAGATAGCCACAAGTAATGGTAATTTCTTTTTAGCATAATAAATGCTAGCCACAAGTAATGGAAATTTCTTAGCATAATAAATGCTTGTGTACTTTTGAAAATAGAAGGAATTATATGAAAAGAAATCCTTTTATTTTTATCTTATTTCTTGTCTGAACTATGAACTAACTTTGTCATTTGAAAGTTAAGCAAGCACTTCAAATGTTAGTGACGTAATGAACAGGATACGTCCTCTTCAAGAGCACCGTAAACATAAGAGATCCCTCTCTTATTAAGACATACACGAAAGGACGCAAAAGGTAAACTTGCGCAAATACTTGTAAAAACTCTCACGTAAAGGGGATAATACTTGGAACCAAAGTGCTTCGAGAAAAATGCATCCGAGACTACATATAGTAAAGCGCGAACAGAAAAATGTGCGCAGAATTCTTAAGAAAATATTCAAACAAAAGTAAGACTCAAACAGTACTTGAGCAAAAATAAATTTTTATTTACAAGAACGTGCCAAAACAGTTAAAGTACAAAATGGCAAAAAGAAAAGAAAAGCTAAACTACAGTGCCTCCGGAACCAGGAGGAAGTAAAATGTCCGCATCTCCGGGAGAAGTAGGTGGGTCCACCAGTGGCTCAACATTTTTATCAGTTTGGCATTCGGCATCATCATTTTCCGATTCTTCTTCAGTTTCTGAAAACTCAGAACCAGAACTAGAACCAGAAGGGCCAGGTACATGATACCTCGATGGGAGTCCACTTTTAGCAACTAACTCAAGCTTGTGTGCCTTAGCAATTTTGGCATCAAAGTCAATGACACCAGCTTTGGTCTCTTCCAAGGTTTTTCTCCTCTTGATGTACATGGTGTAAGTTATTTCAACAACGAGGGAAGACTCTCGGCACTTGAGTTCTTCTTTGAGTTGGGTTACCTCGGTAGAAAGGTTGTCCCGGGCGGACCTAGCAGATTTGAGGCTGACATCAAGGTCGTGAACAGTTGAACTAAAGAGCCTATTATGCTCGCTAGTTTTCATGTACTTCTCTTCTAGATGGGCTTGTTTCTCCCCTACAGCAGCAAGCTCTTCAATTTTGGAGTTCAAGGCCACCTCTAAGTTAATCACTCTTTCGGCGGAGGCAGCCTCGCACTCGGTTGCAGCAAGAATGGCGTCCTGGACTTCAGCCCATTTGAAAACAAATGGGAAAGATGTTTGAAAAGCAAATAGGAAAGACTATGGAAGTCTATATAGACGATATGCTCTTTAAGTCTTTAAATGCAGGTGACCACCTTAAGAGTTTGCAAGAAACATTCGACATCCTGAGGAAGCACAACATGAAACTTAACCGCGAGAAGTGCGCATTCGGGGTCAGTTCTGGTACGTTTCTGGGATTTCTGGTCTTACAAAGGGGAATTGAGGTAAACCTCAATAAAATCAAGTCCATAGAGGATATCCCAGATCAATTGTCAAATGTAAAGGAAGTTCAAAGGCTCACAGGAAGATTAGTAGCTTTGAGCAGGTTCATTTCCTGGTCGTCAAAACAATGTCATCGCTTCTTCACACTGCTCAAAAAGAAAAATAATTTCGAATGGACACTGAAGTGCCAGCAGGCTCTAAGGGACCTGAAGAAGTACTTATCAAGCCATACATTGCTCTCAAAACCAAAAGAAGGTGAAACATTTCTAGTCTACCTCGCAGTTTCAGAAGTTGCGGTAAGTGCGGTTTTAGTCTGGGAGGACGAAAGTACGCAATTTCCTATTTATTACGTTAGCAAAATTTTAACGGGAGCATAAACTTGCTACCCACATTTGGAAAAACTGTCCTTAGCTCTTGTAGTCACCGCTCAGAAGTTGAGGCCCTACTTCCAATGCCACCCGATAACTGTGGTGACTACTTTCCCTTTGTGGAACATCCTCCATAAACCCGAGCTCTCGGGTAGATTGGCCAAATGGGCCGTTGAAATGAGTGAGTTGGACATAGAATATAAACCAAGAACTGCAATTAAGTCGCAAGTCTTGGTTGACTTCATGGCCTATTTCAGTCCGGGACTACTGCCTCTAGTAACCAAGGAGGCAGTAATGGTGTCGGAATCGACATCGGGGGTTTGGACCTTATTTACGGGCGGAGCTTCCAACGTGAAAGAGTCCGGACTTGGAATGGTCTTAATCACACCTTCGGGGGAAACCTTAAGGCAAGAAATCATAACGATCCATTTAAGTAACAAAGAAGCAGAGTACGAAGCTCTGATTGCAGGGCTCGAATTAGCATGGGGACTTAATTCCGAGGTTATGGAAATCAAATGTGACTCGTAGCTGGTGGTAAATCAGGTCTACGAGATCTTTGATACTAAAGAAGAATGTATGCAACAATACGTGGTAAAGGTTCATGCTCTTTTGGCACGATTCCGGGAATGGTCAATTACTCATATCCCGAGGGAGGATAACGCAGAAACGGATGCATTACCAAACTTAGGATAGTCGACGGAAATAAAGGGATCAAAGTCCGGGACGGTAGTGCAACTGATGAACTCAGTCCTGGATACGGATGGTTACTATAAGGTAAATTCGACTAGTCTGGTCTGGGACTAGAGAAATGAAATAATCGACTATCTCAAGCACGAGAAGTTGCCCGAAGACCCCAAAGCATCACGAGCATTACGTGCCAATGCTGCACGTTATAGATTCAAGAGAGGCCAATTGTATAGAAAACCCTTCAAAGGCCAACTGGCCTGGTGCTTAGGAGCGTCAGAAGCTAATTATGTCATGAGAGAAGTCTATGAAGGGATATGCGGCAATCACTTGGGTGCAGATTCTTTGGTGCTGAAGTTGGTACGGGTAGGATATTACTGGCCTCACATGGAACTAGACGGCAAAGCCTTCGTACGAAAATATGATAAGTGCCAACGCTACGCACCCCTAGTACACCAACTTGTGAAACCCTTACATTTGGTTCTGTCCCCATGGTCGTTCATGAAATAGGGTATGGACATCGTCGGACAGCTGCCACCGACTCCCATAAAGGTGAGGGTTCTTTTAATTATGGCTAAATAATTTTCTAAATGGGTGGAAGCAGGCCCTTATCAGAAGATCGAAAAACGCGAAGTGGTAGATTTCCCGTAGGAAAATATTATTTGCAGGTTCAGAATACGAAACGAAATAACATGTGACAATGGGCCACAGTTTATCAGTACAAAAGTTACAAAGTTCCTCGATGATTTTAAGATAAAGAGGATCACATCTTCTCCCAATCATCCGAGCACAAACGGTCAAGCGGAGTCAACAAACAAAGTGATTATTCAAAACCTCAAGAAAAGGTTGGAAGCAGCAAAAGGCAAATGGCCAGAAGAATTGCCCGGAGTTCTATGGGCCTACCGAACAATGACCAAATTGAGCACAGGAGAAAATCCTTTTTCCCTTATGTACGGTGCTGAAGCCCTAATCTCGGTGGAAGTGGGCGAACTCACTTTGAGATATTTTCGGGCAAATAAATAATTGAACAAAGAAGCAATGTTAATCAACTTGGAACTGCTCGAGGAACGCAGGAACTTGGCGCGTGTAAGAATGGAAGCTCAAAAGCAGAGAATGGAGCGATATTATAATCGAAGAGCCAACCTCCATTATCTCAAAGTAGGAGATTTGGTTCTGAGAAAAGTAACCCAAAATACCCGGGAGATCAACGTGGGGAAGCTAGGTCCAACATGGGAAGGTCCCAACCGGATTTCGGCTATCACTGGGAAAGGTTCATACGAGTTGGAGAACCAGAATGGAGACAAGTTGCCTAGCAACTGGAATGTGACATACCTCAAAAGATATTATTGTTGATGAACATTACTCAAGCGGAAAGTATGTGTTGCATTCTTTTTCCCTTCATTTAGTTTTATTCCCAATTGGATTTTTCTGGCAAGGTTTTTAATGAGGTAGCGATAGAAATAATACTACGAAGACAACAGCAATAAGACCTTTGATAGCAAGGCAAACAAACAAGCTTTCACTCGGGGACGATTAGATAATCTTTGGTTTGGTAGAAAATTCCCATTGGGAAGTTAAGTTTGCTACCGAACAGAGGTTACCTGACCGTTCACGAGCACAAACCGCTAGAGGATTGTTAGATATTCTTTCGCTCGATAGCATGGATTCCTAAGGGAAAATAAGGTATGTTGCCGAGTTAAGGATTATCTAACAGTTCATTGGTAGGATCTTTGAAGACACAAGACTTCCAATGTTCCAATTCGTATTCTTCGCATTCGAACACTGGGGGGATGATATGAGGATACGGCAA
>AWOL01S0046386.1:2432-13079 GCA_000715115.1 Nicotiana otophora | reverse complement strand
GGAACATTTGAAGTGATTTGCCTGATCCACCTAGGGACGATACTATACTTCAATAACCTTAGTTCATAGCATGCCAATGTGATTCATCTTACATAGGGGTATTCTAATCTTTGCAATTCACGAAATCCCTTTTCTTTAAATCATTACACAATCAAAGGCATAAATGTCATCCCACATCTATCACAATTACACCCTTATTCTACTACCCTTAGTTCCTAAGCTTAATCCACCACTTCTTACTCACATCTTGGAAGATTAATAAGGAAAGCACACTAGGTCTTCATCCTAGAGGTAAGATTTTACACCCTAACCCTTAATTTCGAAATTTAACTAGAAATGGGCAATTAGTAAGATAATTCATGGGTATGGGAGTTGTTTAATTTGCATACATGTGTTATCAAGGGATGTAGGTAGATTGGTGACCTAAAAATGGCAAAGCATCGGTTGTGGAAATATGGAATCCTCCATAAAAGGACCTTGAAACCTTAATATGCACCTAGTGTTTGATAAAATGCTCGAATGATCTAGAACCATGATCATCTTTCTAATTTTGTTTCAATTTGTTACATTTCTAAAATAGATCGAAGTTGTTAGGTATGTCAAAACATTTTAGAGCCTAAAGAAGCTCAAGTGAGGTATGCTGGCTAAACTCTTCTCTTAACATTGAACCCCACAATATCCATGTAAGTCCTGAGTTGCTTATTGTGAACCGATTACCCGGATAAGCTGGTGTCAAAAGACATCCATGATCAATATGTAATTCAATGCTCTTGTCGGACCGCATAACGGCTGCAGAGTGGGGAAATCGGCCTAGTTCCAGAGGCCCATTTCGCAGACACTAGAAGCATTATGCGGTCGCATATACGACTGCAGATCCCATTTCGGAGTTTAATTTTGCGGTTTTATAAGCCGACACCACTTCGTTATTTAGACTCTATTGACCATTTTTGAAGGGAGAACTTGATATTTTGAGAGAGAGAGAAAAGGCTCTATAGAGGGAGAGAGTTCCTCAATCAATTATTGCCCAATTCTTGCTCAAAATATTGGAAGAATTAACAAGGGAATCACACTAGGTCTTCATCCTAGAGGTAAGATTCTACACCCAATCTATTAATTTCGAAATTTACCTATAAATGGGCAATTAGTAAGATAATTCATGGGTGTGGGAGTGGCTTATTTTGCATGCATGACTGATCGTGGGATGTAGGGACATTGTTGAGCTAAAATAGTAAAGAAAGGATTGTGGGTTGAAGGAATCCTCCGTAAAAGGACCTTGAAAACTTAATGTACAACTAGTGCTTGATAAAATGCTCAAATCAGCTAGAACCATGATCATCTTCCTAATTTTGTTTCAATTTGTTACATTTCTAAAATAGATCGAAGTTGTTAGGTATGTCAGAACATTTTCGAGCCTAAAGAAGCTCAAGTGAGGTATGTTAGCTAAACTCTTCTTTTAAAATTGAACCCCACAATATCCATATAAGTCCTGAGTTGCTTATTGTGAATCGATTACCCGGATAAGCTGGTGTCAAAAGACATCCATGATCAATATGTAATTCAATGCTCTTGTCGGACCGCATAACGGCTGCAGAGTGGGGCAAATCAGCCTAGTTCCGGAGGCCCATTTCGCAGACACTAGAAGCATTATGCGGTCGCATATACGACTGCAGATCCCATTTCGGAGTTTAATTTTGCGGTTTTATAAGCCGACACCACTTCGTTATTTAGACTCTATTGACCATTTTTGAAGGGAGAACTTGATATTTTGAGAGAGAGAGAAAAGGCTCTATAGCGGGAGAGAGTTCCTCAATCAATTATTCCCCAATTCCTGCTCAAATATTGGAAGGATTAACAAGGGAATCACACTAGGTCTTCATCCTAGAGGTAAGATTCTACACCCAATCTATTAATTTCGAAATTTACCTATAAATGGGCAATTAGTAAGATAATTCATGGGTGTGGGAGTGGCTTATTTTGCATGCATGACTGATCGTGGGATGTAGGGACATTGTTGAGCTAAAATAGTAAAGAAAGGATTGTGGGTTGAAGGAATCCTCTGTAAAAGGACCTTGAAAACTTAATGTACAACTAGTGCTTGATAAAATGCTCAAATGAGCTAGAACCATGATCATCTTCCTAATTTTGTTTCAATTTGTTACATTTCTAAAATAGATCGAAGTTGTTAGGTATGTCAGAACATTTTAGAGCCTAAAGAAGCTCAAGTAAGGTATGTTGGCTAAACTCTTCTCTTAAAATTGAACCCCACAATATCCATGTAAGTCCTGAGTTTCTTATTGTGAATCGATTACCCGGATAAGCTGGTGTCAAAAGACATCCATGATCATCTTCTTAATTTTGTTTCAATTTGTTACTTTTCTAAAATAGATTTAAGTTGCTACGATTTCTGGAACATTTTAGAGTTAAGGAAGCTCAAGTGAGGTATGTTGGCTAAACTCTTCTCTTAAAAATTGAANATAGTAAAGAAAGGGTTGTGGGTTGAAGGAATCCTCCATAAAAGGACCTTGAAACCTTAATGTACACCTAGTGCTTGATAAAATGCTCAAATGAGCTTGAACCATGATCATCTTCTTAATTTTGTTTCAATTTGTTACTTCTCTAAAATAGATTTAAGTTGCTACGATTTCTGGAACATTTTAGAGTTAAGGAAGCTCAAGTGAGGTATGTTGGCTAAACTCTTCTCTTAAAAATTGAACCACACAATATCCATGTAAGTCCCGAGTTGCTCGTTGTGAATCGATTACCCGAATAAGCTAGTGTCAATAGACATATGTGATCAATATACAATTCAAATGCTCTTGTTATGTTGTACTACTATTTGATAATGTTTAATTTATGGGTTGCATATCTAAATGTCTTGACTTCAAATTGTGTTTCAAATGAAAGATTGTGTAAGAAATCATGATGTGCCTAAAACTCCTATTTGCTCATATGTGTGCTTAAATGTCTTGAATACAAATGCCTTGTTGTTGGAAAGTCCATGATGATGGTTGAATGTACAAAGGTGTGCATGAAATACGAAATATGTAATGCACAATGTGAAATATGAAACACGGCCAACGTGCTAAGAGAAATAATACAATTGTGACCACTAGTGCTAATAAAATGAAGAGATATGCTATAAGTATGAAACAGGATGATGGATAGAAAAGGATGATGTCTCACATGCGACTGCCTAGCTGATCGGGTCGTGATCAGACGCCATGACGCACACATGGTGGTGACTATATTGGAAATTGTAATCAAAACTGTGAACAATGGTATATCGGTACTAAATGTATCCCAACTTAAAATTTAGAAATTTACTTGAAAACTTATATCATTAAATAATTTGATAATTGGTAGCTGCTTGAGGCTTTAACTGATATCATGATTGTCCTAACTTGCATTACTGTTCGTTTTTATGAGAGGGTGTTTAGTCATATATACTATTACTATTCGATAGTACTAATGTCCCTTTTTCTGGGGGCGCTGCATCTTTCATGGATGCAGGTGGTTCCACAGCAGGCTGCACTGATCAGTGATAGCGACACACTCTCTTCCCAGCTGACTTGGTGAGCCCTACTTCACTCGGGGTCATGTAACTTTTGTTCATTATATCATTATATTTTGAGGTATAGCCAGAGCCTTATTGCCGGAACTATCATTGTACTATTTGTATTTATTAAAGGCTCCGTAGACATAGTGTGGGTATATATGGGTGCTGGGAAAGTCAAACAAATTATGTTGTGTTTTGATCACTTGTTCCACTTCAAACCATGTGAATGTGTGCATTTTAAGACTTATTAAATGAAGTAACTAATGGTAATGAATTTGGTATAATATACATGATCTCCTTATTGGTTAATTAAGAAAGATACGTGTTCTCTTTAAACCACAGGCGAGTTTGAGTAGAAAGTATTCAACAGGCTTTCTTGACCGGGTTCACTCGGTTGAGCACCGGCCGCGCTCCCCGAGTTTAGGGCGTGACAAACTTGGTATCAGAGCCTAATTTTTTAGAGTGTCCTAGGATGTATTGGAGTCTAGTAGAGTTCTTCTTATCGGTGTGTTGTCGACCACATCTATAGTTAGGAGGTTACTTGGACATTTAGGAATAATACCCTTCTTCGATGTTCTTGATTGTGCGATAAAACTGATTGTACGATTGTTCCTCCTTTAACTCGTGCATTGCTCTAACTTTCAGTAAATGGTGCCTAAGAAGAAGGCAAAAACTGGCCAAGGAGCCGATGTTACCCCAGAAGTGGCAGTTGATTCTATCATTGATGATGCGGGTGAACACCCGAGGGGTGAGGATATTCCCCCGATTACTACACCACCTGGTTGTACTATTCCTGCTCAGGGTGCACCAGTTCCTACACCTGACGAGGGTACAACGAACCCTCCAATTGATATTCCAGTTCCACCTCCAGCCCTAACTTTCGGTCCCGGTGTTACTGATGTGGATCTTAGGAGAGCCATACTAATGTTGGCTCAGATAGTGGCTTCGCATGCCTATATGTCGAATGTTGCCCCCACTTCTTCTAGTCAGCAAGGGGACTCTATTGGTTCAAGGGTTAACAGGTTTCTTCAGTTAGATCCTCCAGTGATCACGAGTACTGATCCCGAGGAGGATCCCCAGGATTTAATCGATGAGATGCATAAGACACTTAGGGTTATGCATGCTACTAAAACAGAGGGAGTGGAGATGGCCTCCTAACGCCTAAATAGGGTGGCCTATTCTTAGTTTGAGATGTGGGAGGACTCCCGTGAGGAGGGGAGACCTTCGGCGAGGTGGAGTGAGTTTGTCGACGCTTTCATGGATCAATTTTTGCCTGCCGAGACTAAGACAGCCCGTGCTGTGAAGTTTGAGAACCTAAAATAGGGTAGCAAGAGTGTGTGGGAGTACAATATGTAGTTGCGTGCCTGTCCAAGTATGTTATTCACATGTTGCCCACTATGGAGGCTAGACTGCGTCGGTTTGTACAAGATCGTAGCCCTTTGGTTATCGATGAGGCCGCTATAACTGCCTTGAATTCTGACATGAATTATGGGAAGATGGTAGCATTTGCTCATACGTGAAAGTAATCCATAAATAAAGTGAATGAGAGTGTAACACCCCATGTTTTCATACGTGAAAGTAAATTGATGGAAACTCGGAAATGAGATGTTACATCCCTCATTTTCATACATTAAAGTTTCATCGTAAGTTAATCCACATATGTTCGGGAATGGGATTATTTTGACATTATAAGCATTATGCTATTTCAAACAAGTGAAGAGTAAATTCGTGAAGGTGAGAAGGTAAGCAAATCGAAGAAAATAAATTTGGTTGAAGTTTGAAATTTTGGATAAAATACAACCCGAGCTAAAACACCTGGTATTTACGGACTAGTACCATACAAGGTACCACATGGCCATGATAGTAAGGTGTATGAAGTGGGTTAAAAAGTGAGTAGTATTTTAAGTAATTTGAGATAATTCTTAATTATGTGGGTAATTGGTTAATTATTGGTTAGTGGAGATTATCAAGTTAATCAAGAGATTAGTGGTTAATTAAGCTTAATTTATATAAGGTTGAGTGCTCCCAACGTGGTAGCATGTGTAAAGCTTTCATCAAGCTTAAAGTGACTAAGGATATTATGAGCTAGGTGGCATCTTGAAATGGACTCTTGGTTATAAGCCATAAAAGGCTCTCAAAATCACAAATATATGGAATGGAACGTGAGTGCTTAAGAAAAGAGCCATACAAGACTTCTCCAATACATCAAAAGTCACATAAGATTATGATCAAAATTCAACAAAAGGCTTCTTTAATATATAGAATGGAGATGCTTGCATCCAACCTCCAAGTAACGAGCCTTCAGCAAAAGAATTTATCCGAGGCTATATTATGAGACTTCTCAGAAAATTAGCAATGAGATTTTGCGATTCTAAAGGAGTACACTGCAATCTTTCTCAAGAATATCATACGAACTTTTCCCTACGTCGATCTACCGTTACGCATTTCATCGCAATTAACGTGTGTTAGAGGAATTTTCAAGAGAATCGACTCAGGTATGTTAAGGCTATCCCTTCTTTATTTTGGCATGATCTATACGAGACAAACGAAACGAGCAAATGCACAATTTCCATAAATGAATCTATTTATATAAATACTAGAGATGCTTATGATCTTGATTCCCCATGTGTCATATTATTCTATCATCTATTCATGGATCTCAGAAAATACGTAAGTTGATAAAGTTTATTTCCTAATATTAATCAAAGGCATAGTGATCTTATGACATTTTGAAAAATCTTATTAACGTATTTCTTATGCATTTTATGCATTTATAAATGTACATTGACCCATGACCAGATAGAGTTATATACGCGTATATATATATATATGTATATGGAATATGGGAAAAATGTTACTGCGTTATATACGCACCACCACCTGATCAACTGATTTACATTGATGATTTGCCTATAGTGGCTGAGATGATATGATGGGATGCCCTCAGAGGCTTGATGATGCTATGAACACATATGCCCATGCATGGTATGACATTTATGGGCATATGCATGGTATTATAATTTTAAACGATTCACAGAGCTATTCAGATATACATGTCGAGTCTTTTACTCCATGTGTTTCTCATGTCTATTGTTTGCTAATTTTCATTCCTTACATACTCGGTACATTATTTTCATTGACTTCACTTTAGCCTGGGGATGCTGCGTTTCATGCCCGCATGTCCCGATAGACAAGTCGAGAGTCCACTAAGTAGGCTATGAGCTCAGCGGAAGATATTGGAGCGCTCCATTTGCTTCCGAGTTGCTATTGGTCAGTATGATTAGGAAATGTGTTGATTGGTATGGCGAGGCTCTGTCCCGACCTTTATAACATTTATGTGTCCTTAGAGGCTTGTAGACATATATCGTGTATGTGAAAGAGTTTACGGCCTTATCAGCCTACGCTCAGTGAAATTTTGGTCTTATAGGCCCTATGTCACATGTATACTTGTTATGTCAAATAGGGTCGTCTTATATTGAGTATTCCCTTATGTTTATCAGGATAGCCCATGACGGCCCGTTTTGCCCATTTGCCAATGACAGTATGATAAGAATGATATGAAATGTTTGTACTCGGTTGAGTAAGGCACCGGGTACCCATCGCGGCCCATCTGTTTGGGTCGTGACAGAGAGGGTAGCAGTAAGGCCCGGTCCGTGTGTAAATTTGGGAATTCATTTAGTGGCGATAGGTCAACATTCAGGGGAGGGTCGCAGGGCCATCCCAGTCTTTTGCTCAGTCTTCAGCCAGTACACCTAGTGCTTGATAAAATGCTCAAGTGAGCTAGAACCATGATCATCTTCCTATTTTTTGTTCAATTTGAAACTTTTGTAAAATAGATTGAAGTTGCTAAGATTTCCGCAACATTTAGAGTTAAGGAAGCTAAAGTAAGGTATGTTGGCTAAACTCTTCTCTTAAAATTTAACACCACAATATCCATGTAGGTCCTGATTTGCTTATTGTGCATCGATTACCCGGATAAGCTGGTGTCAAAGGACATCCGTGATCAATATGTAATTCAAATGCTCTTGTTATGTTGTACTACTATTTGAGAATGTGTTCAAAGTAGGACTTGCATATCTAAATGCCTTGACCTCAAGTTGTGTTTCAAAAGAAAGCTAATGAAAGCTTGTGTAAGAAATCGTAATGTGCCGAAAACTCCTATTTGCTCAAATGTGTGCTTAGATGTCTTGAATAGAAATGTCTTTTTTTTGGAAAGTCCATGATGATGGCTGAAAGTAAAAAGGCGTGCCTGAAATATGAAAAATAAAATACGAATAACGTAATGCGAAATGTGAAATATGAAACATGGCAAATGTGCCAGGAGAAATAATACAACTGTGACCATTAGCGCCAATGAAATGAAGAGATATGCAAGAAATACAAAATAGGATGATTGATAGAAAAGGGTGATGTCTCACATGAGACAGCCTACCCGATCAGGTTGTGATCGGACGCCATGCCGCACACATGGCGTTGACTGTGTTAGAATTGTAATCGAAATTGTGATTTGGTTGATGTATCACATGAGACGGCCTAGTCGATCGGGTCGTGATCGGATGCCATGCCGCACACATGGCGGTGACTGTGTTAGAATTGTATTTGAAATTGTGATTTGGTTGATGTCTCGCATGAGACGTCCTAGCCAATCGGGTCGTGATCAGATGCCATGCCGCACAGCTAGTGGTGACTATATTAGAAATAATAATTAAAATTGTGAATAGTGGTATACCGTTACCAAAGATTTCCCATCTTAAAATTTTGAAATTTATTTAAAACTTATTTTATCTCTAATTTGATATTTGGTAATTGTTTGAGACTTTAACTAATATTATGACTATCCTTACTTGCATTTCTGCTCATTTCTTTGAGAGAGTATTTAGTCATATATACTAGTACTATTCAACAGTACTAACGTCCCTTTTGCTGGGGCGCTGCATCTTTAATGGATGCAGGTGGCTCCACAACAGGCGACACTGATCAGCAATAGCACTACACTCTTTTCCCAGCTGATTTGGTTAGCCCTACTTCACTCGGGGTCATGTATCATTTGTTCATTTTATCACCATGTTTTGAGGTATAGCCGAAGCCTTTTTGCCGGCACTATTATTATACTCTTTTGTATCTAATAGAGGCTGCGTAGACATAGCGTGGGTGGTATGTTGGTATGTGGAAAGTCAAATTGGTAATGTTGTAATTGTATCACATATTCCACATCAGACTATGAAAGAGTATGTATTTTGAAACTTATAAATGATGTAACTACTGATAACGAGTTTGAGTTGTTGTTTACTTGATCCTCCTCACCGCTGAATTAATGAATTAGATTTTACTGTTATTCTTGNAAGTAAGGTATGTTGGCTAAACTCTTCTCTTAAAATTTAACACCACAATATCCATGTAGGTCCTGATTTGCTTATTGTGCATCGATTACCCGGATAAGCTGGTGTCAAAGGACATCCGTGATCAATATGTAATTCAAATGCTCTTGTTATGTTGTACTACTATTTGAGAATGTGTTCAAAGTAGGACTTGCATATCTAAATGCCTTGACCTCAAGTTGTGTTTCAAAAGAAAGCTAATGAAAGCTTGTGTAAGAAATCGTAATGTGCCGAAAACTCCTATTTGCTCAAATGTGTGCTTAGATGTCTTGAATAGAAATGTCTTTTTTTTGGAAAGTCCATGATGATGGCTGAAAGTAAAAAGGCGTGCCTGAAATATGAAAAATAAAATACGAATAACGTAATGCGAAATGTGAAATATGAAACATGGCAAATGTGCCAGGAGAAATAATACAACTGTGACCATTAGCGCCAATGAAATGAAGAGATATGCAAGAAATACAAAATAGGATGATTGATAGAAAAGGGTGATGTCTCACATGAGACAGCCTACCCGATCAGGTTGTGATCGGACGCCATGCCGCACACATGGCGTTGACTGTGTTAGAATTGTAATCGAAATTGTGATTTGGTTGATGTATCACATGAGACGGCCTAGTCGATCGGGTCGTGATCGGATGCCATGCCGCACACATGGCGGTGACTGTGTTAGAATTGTATTTGAAATTGTGATTTGGTTGATGTATCACATGAGACGGCCTAGTCGATCGGGTCGTGATCGGATGCCATGCCGCACACATGGCGGTGACTGTGTTAGAATTGTATTTGAAATTGTGATTTGGTTGATGTATCACATGAGACGGCCTAGTCGATCGGGTCGTGATCGGATGCCATGCCGCACACATGGCGGTGACTGTGTTAGAATTGTATTTGAAATTGTGATTTGGTTGATGTCTCGCATGAGACGTCCTAGCCAATCGGGTCGTGATCAGATGCCATGCCGCACAGCTAGTGGTGACTATATTAGAAATAATAATTAAAATTGTGAATAGTGGTATACCGTTACCAAAGATTTCCCATCTTAAAATTTTGAAATTTATTTAAAACTTATTTTATCTCTAATTTGATATTTGGTAATTGTTTGAGACTTTAACTAATATTATGACTATCCTTACTTGCATTTCTGCTCATTTCTTTGAGAGAGTATTTAGTCATATATACTAGTACTATTCAACAGTACTAACGTCCCTTTTGCTGGGGCGCTGCATCTTTAATGGATGCAGGTGGCTCCACAACAGGCGACACTGATCAGCAATAGCACTACACTCTTTTCCCAGCTGATTTGGTTAGCCCTACTTCACTCGGGGTCATGTATCATTTGTTCATTTTATCACCATGTTTTGAGGTATAGCCGAAGCCTTTTTGCCGGCACTATTATTATACTCTTTTGTATCTAATAGAGGCTGCGTAGACATAGCGTGGGTGGTATGTTGGTATGTGGAAAGTCAAATTGGTAATGTTGTAATTGTATCACATATTCCACATCAGACTATGAAAGAGTATGTATTTTGAAACTTATAAATGATGTAACTACTGATAACGAGTTTGAGTTGTTGTTTACTTGATCCTCCTCACCGCTGAATTAATGAATTAGATTTTACTGTTATTCTTGAATATGTTCGGGTAGAAGGTAATGTACAGGCTTTCTCGGTCGGGTTATCTCGGTTGAGCGCCGGTCGCGCACCCTGAGTT
>AWOL01S0046381.1:67869-84897 GCA_000715115.1 Nicotiana otophora | reverse complement strand
TTTAAAATAAAATAGAACATCTGTCCGGAATACAAATTCGGACAGGAGAAATATAAATACTCTAAAGGAGACTCTGCTGGCTGCGGACTCATAACGTGGAATGCAGCTCACCTAAGTCCCCGCAATAACCGCGCCTCTGCGCCCACACGACCACTAGACATATATGCACCTGCACAAAAATGTGCAGCAAGTGTAGTATGAGTACGTAAATCAACGTGTACCCAGTAAGTATCCCGCCTAAACTCGAAGAAGTAGTGACGAGGGGTCGACTTCGACACTTAATATGGGCTATAAATAAAATATCAATGATATAATTTAAGCATGGATTATGTAGAACGACTGTAAACTCAATAACATGAAGTAAGTAAATAATTCTTTTGTTAATAGGAACTTTCAAAATTTATTTTCATCATTTAACATTTTTTTTGTATCTCGGGCCAATGAAAGAAATATCAATTATTATAAATTCCAAAGATATATCATACGCAAATCATGCCGAGGTTGTACGTCCCGCTTTAACATAAATATTTAAACTATGCACTGCCGAGAGTCAAATGACGTGAACCTTAGATGCATCTATTTAACCTGTCAAGGCGTTCGGCCCCCTACACAAAAGAGAAAAAAAATACAATTTAGAACAACCAAATTCAAGATTTATTAAAGGCAACTACTCAGGAAAAATACAAAATCTCATTTACGGTCAAGAAAAATGAAGTTTAACCTTTTAAAGTTCCTTTACCAAGTTTCGATATCATTTAAGCAATTCAAACTAACAAGTAGGATACAAGCATCAGAATTATAACATGATCTGGTTCCTCGACTACCCGGACATAAGCATATTAGTAGCTACGCACGAACTCTCGTCACCTCGTGCGTACGTAGCCCCCACAAATAGAAGCACATATTGAATTATTTTACCTATATGGTTAATTCCCTCTTACAAGGTTAGAAAGGAGACTTACCTCGCTCTGAAGTTCCATAGCCGGCTCCCAAGCCTTTCAATCAACTCAAATCGATGCCCAACGCTCCAAAACTAGTCAATAAATGAGCAAATCCATAAATGTATACTCTAATACTCATTATAATTAAATTCACAACAATTTCCAACTTCGCTCGACAAGTCGATAAAAATCATCCTCGGGTCCACGTACCCGGATTTCGAAATTTTTTGAAGATAACTATTACCCATGATATATATAATTTTTTTCCAATTCCATGCCCAAATTCGTGGTAAAAATCCAAAAATACCCATTTCTAGGTGTTCTACCAAAATCCCATTTTTTTATAAATTTGCATGCCTAAATTCATGTATAAACCATGTATTTAACTCACAATATGTGGAAATTACTTACCTCGTGTTTCTTGGTGAAAATCCCCCTTTGAAGCTCTCCAAATATCGCCCAGACCAAGAGAAAATGAAAGAAAATGGGCCAAATCCCGCTCTTAAAGAACCCTCCTGCCAAGCGACTTCTCGCACTTGCGGTCACTTGGCCGCTTCTGCGGTTCCGCAGGTGCAGCAAATATTCCGCTTCTACGGAGATGCCTCTAGCTGCCCGCTTCCGCTTTTGCGCCTTTCTTTCCGTATCTGCACCGTTGCAGGTGCAGACATTCCCTCGCACCTGTGCTCCTGACCAGCTCAAAAAGCATCGCTCCTGCGACCCTCATGGCCGCTTCTGCGGCTCCGCACCTACGGCCCTAACCTCGCAGGTGCGGTTACACTAGGAGACAGCAGCCTCAGCATTTCTTCCAAGTCCAAACTCGATCTGTTAACCATCCGGAATCCACCCGAGGCCCTCGGGACCCCAACCAAATATACCAACACATCCCAAAACACATTACGAACTTAGTCGAGCCTTTAAATAACATCAAACAATGCTAAAAACACGAATCACCCTCCAATTCAAACTTAATGAACTTTGAAACTTCAAACTTCTACCATCGATGCCGAAACCTATTAAATCACGTACGATTGACCTCAAATTTTGCACAAAAGTCATAATTGACATTACGGACCTACTCTAACTCCCGGAATCAGATTCCGATCCCGATATCAAAAAGTCCACACCCGGGCAAACTTTCCAAAAACCTTCAAATATTCCATTTTTCGCCAAATTATCCCGAAACGACCTACGGACCTCCAAATCCACTTCCGCACGCGCACCTAAGTCCAGAATCATGATACAGAGCTATTCCTAGGCTCGAAATCCCAATCATACATCGATAACATTGAAATGCACTTCAACCCAAATTTATGAAATCCTTCCAAAATGCCAACTTCTATAATAGGCGCCGAAACGCTCCTGGGTCATCCCACAACTTATCCGGACATACGCCCAAGTCCAATATCATCATACAAATTGGAACCTTCAAATCCCGATTCCGAGGTCTTTTACTCAAAAGGCACCCTTTAGTCAATTCCTCCAACTTAAAGCTTCCAGAATTAGAATTTTCTTTCCAAATCAACTCCGAACTTCCCAAAATTAAATTCCAACCACGAGTACAAGTCATAATACCTGAAGTGAAGCTGCTCAGGGTCTCAAACCGCTGAATGATGCACTAGAGCTCAAAACGACCGGTCGGGTCATTACATTCTTTCGTACTTAAACATACGTTCGTCCTCGAACGTGCTAAGAACTACTCTGGAGTTGTCCGAAATCATTGGTCAACACCTTGTGCACCTACCCATGCTACCACAACCCACTTGAGCACATTAGCTAGAGCCAATCTGAATATCTTCCTCTCTATTTAGTCAAGTAAGTCTTAAAGTCAAATTCCCACATCCGGAATTCTCCACCGGGCATGTTTCCAACATACGAACATTGTATTAATCACTACACGACGCACCAATACATGTTTGCATACCTTTGCGAAATCCACACCATGCACCGCATAATTCACATGACCATAATGACATCCCCTGATAACAACAACTGAAATCCCATAAATCTGATGCTCACAACACACTTCATGACTCATATAAGTCATGTTCCAACTCTTGCAATACTGCCACGATGGAAGAGATGTGTAGCAATTTACAACCAACTGCCGAGACAACAAATCATCGGGTTTCTTCTCTTGACAAGGACCATTACTCCATTATGAACCAAATAACGATATTTGCCTTTTAATATGCCTCATATAATCCGATTGCACTGATCCCAGGTCCAATAATCTTGTCTCACCCAGTATAAGCTGCTCCGGCAAATAAGCCACCACAAACACAACCAAAGGTCTAATATAATGCCACCATGTGCCAACAATCCACAAACTCTCATGTGATACATAAGGAAAAAATGAACTACAGAAAGAACTGCTCAACCCACGTGACTAATTAAACAACCAAAAAGATGTTATGAACCTTCCTCAGAAAATGAGAAGCAAAACACACAAGAATAGGTATAGGGAGTTGTACTCAACATCACATTATTGCTACGTGCAACCTGATCCACACATAAAACAGTTGTGGAGTGCAACCCGATCCAACCATAATACCCGTTGCGGCGTGCAACTCGATCCAAACAACATCGCCGTGGTGGCGTGTCACCCGATCCGCACATAGTAATAAATAGGAAAATACCCATCAATCCAGAAATGTTTATACCTTACGAAATGTCTGAATATCAACCATAAGCATGCCAAGTGCATAATACAAATCCTGAGGAGACGGGTAGCGTCATACGCTATAAAACTCAAGCACAACTAAAGTGCGATATATGATCTGCATCTCGAGACCATCCCGCTCACATAACACCACCGCTACGCGGAATCTCAACACATTGTACAAATAATCAAGTCGTCTCACAACCCACATGACAAAATAGAGTATTCCATGAAGTAGCTAACGATGAAATTAACATCCAACACCCGAATACTCCTCCATAAGGAATGCCATGCTGAATGAACACACCCAGGCTGGTGTAGAGTACACATCCAACATTTGGACCCATTAATGGACCCCAAACCTATTCTGATCATACCATGCTTGGGAAAATACCCTCTCAAGGATCCACAATGAACTTTTTCCCATGACACACAAGAACAACCGTCGAATATGGAACAAACTTCCACAATTCACAATCAACCGAATAGAGCGTCTTTCAGGCCTAAACTCTCACATCAGCGATAGTACCAAAATCTCAATACTTGGTTTCAATCTTTAATAAATCAAGTGACTACAGGTCACACTTATACCGTCTTCCCATGGGATACACTCCCACGACCTTCTGCACCAGGTAACAAGTCTGCACATCTATACCACCGACCACACAAATGTTGTAAAGCAAATCAAGAAGCCGCAAATCAGTACACAAAGACTCTTACACAGTACACCAATCTCAGGTGACGCTAAAGACAATACCAGCTTACTCTAAACATCTGAATTCTTCCCTGATCATCCGAGCTCGTGACATTCTTTTCAACACCGAACCGCAACCTTGATCCTCAGCTTCCAATTCCCCATGCTGCTCACTACACCTAACATGCCAATACGTGAGAGTACCAGAATTCCATAATAACCCCTGATCCACTGATAAGATAAACACTTCATCATATAGAAACCTTTTACTTAGCTCATTTCCGAAGAACCAATGCAACGCGCAACTAAATTCCCAAATCGTAGAAAATACACCCTCATGTCGTAATCTAAACTGCCATAACTCTTTCGAAATCCCTTTACACAACAAAGCCATACGAATAATACCTTTCAAATCAACCGAGTTGTTGTTTCTCTCAAGACCAAGTGTACAACCACAAACAACATGTATAACTTCACGCTGGAGAAATTGGTCACTGCCATAACCGTGCTGATTCAACCATTACCAAACGAGTCACTTCATCTAATTTATTCGAGACTTGCCCTAGAAATAATAATAGCTCCATTCAAAATACCATGGACCCAAATACGCACTCATCCTGAGTGACCTTATTTCACGAGATCATGTTGTCTCCAAAACCCACGAACCATCTCATACCCTCCTTATGCACATATTCGCTTCTTGAATTGGTACACCCATTCTAAAAATTCCTCTACGAATCCGAAGTTATTTTCTCCCATTACTCCAATGTTACACCACAGAACGATGATAACATAGAACACTCCAAGCCCCTTTCATAATCCACTACAAAAGCTCGATACTTAAACATACTACTAGCTCTAAATCCTTAGGCACCGCACTTTGAATTTTTGAACCCACTAGAACTATTGTTGAGAGTCACCCACTCTGACTTGTTCCCAATTATGATCAAACTCCAAGGCCCTGTTGGCACATGAACACCCTCTCAAAGAAACAGCCGACTGAATTCCTTTCCTTATACTTCATATCTACACGAAGCATAAACTCAAAGTCTTTCCAAAGCTTGAACATGAATCAATAAGGCCAATTGTAGAACACATTCCTCAAATCCTTGGCTCAAATCACCACTGATGTTCTATTTCCTTAGTCATAACAACCCATCAATATGCCAATGACCAGAAACCTCACAAGTAGACAACCATGCAATCCAATCGTAGGCGGTGGGGATCTCCCACTTAAGTTTGAAGCTACCATTATATGAACCTGGAACCTACCAAGTATCTTTCTCCATTATCGACATGACCTTGCGCAATCGACCCGCCATATTCCTCCAAATCCTTATGTTAACCATTTCATGAACGCTCTGAATCACTAGCCACATTTACATATTCGACCTCTTACTAGATAGCCAGTAGAATTCTTCTTAGAAACTTCATCCACACCACGCAACAGTTAACCTGCTCGTCCGAAATAACCCATATGTGGAAATTCCATGCCGACATCTTCCAACAACGCTGCACCGAGTACCATTACTATGAAATCCTTAAACCATCCTCTGCCCGTGGTCATTCATCAGCTGTACAAGCCCGTTCACTCCACATTGACATCAACTAAACGTGCAATGATACATTCCAATCCAAAGTCATGTTGTATCCTTCTTCATATCAATCAACTCCTTTCCATCGTCCAGCTAAAGGTAATTAAGGAAATATCCAAGCATCATAAGCTTCTTTTTTTTCCTGTCCAATGGAGATTTTTTGCTCATCATCTCTTTCCAATTACTTAGTTTCATTGTTCTTTTTGTCCTCCCTTGTTATTCTAGTTAGACAATGGAATCGAAACTAAAAACAAAAGTTGCCACCAGGTCCATGGAAGCTTCGCATTATTGGAAGTTTGCATCACTTGATTGGAAGAGAAGTTTCACATCACACTCTTAGACGTTTAGCACAAAAATATGGCCTCTTATGTAATGACCCAACCGGTCGTTTTGAGCTCTTATACGTTGCTTGGCGGTTTGAGGCCATGAGTAGCTTCACTTCATAGTCAGCGGTTAAATTACGAGTATTAGAGTATATTTTGATCGGTTTGCACTTTGTTTGATTAGTTTTGGATCGTTTGGCATCGGTTTAAGGTGTTAGAAAGGCGTTGAAGCCGGTTATCAGAGCGAGGTAAGTCTCCTGTCTAACCTTGTGAGGAGGAAATTATCTCGTAGGTGTTATATTTGTTATGTGCTACATGTTGTGGGAGCTACGCACGTTCGAAGTGACGAGTGTCCGTGCGTATGCTAGAAATCCTTGTTATATCCGGCTAGACTTAGACTCACACCATACTTTAATTGTATTATTTGCATTATTCTTGCTTGTTCAATCCCTTTAATCCATATTATGATCTGAGACTAGACTCGCATAAAGTAATGGACTTGCTATTGAAGATATTTGAGAAGCTACTTGTTCAGCCGTAGAAATTGTACTTCCTTTACTGATTTCTTCTACGTTGTGCGTATCCATCGAAAAAATTTCTTGAATCTCATAACTCACATGTATATTTGTGAGTGGGGTAAAAGACTTACAAAAGCTTTATATTATAATGGGATGGGGCCGTTCACCTCGACAGTATCATATTCTTATGAGATCGGGTTGTTCGCCTCGGTAGTATCATATTTTATGGGATCGGGCAGTTCGCCTCCGCAGTACCACACTCTTATGAGACCGGGTCATTTGCCTCGGTAATATCATATTCTTATGGGATCGGGTCGTTCTCCTCGACAGTAATACACTCTTATGGGATTAGGTCGTTCACCTCAGCAGTACAACGCTCTTATGTGATCAGGCTGTTCGCCTTGGCAGTATCATGTATCATATTCTTATGGGATCGGTCCGTTCACCTCGGCATTTCTACAAAACCACTCTTATGGGATCGGGCTGCTCACCTCATCATAATTGTGTGAAATAATAGATAAGAAGTTCACGTATTCATGAATTTTCCAAACTTGAGATGTGACAGGTGATTTGGTGTTGACCATCACGTACTCCACTTGAGAGGTATCCAGTGTTTGAGGACTTCGTTAGTNATACTTGATAAGAAGTTCACGTATTCATGAATTTTCCAAACTTGAGATGTGACAGGTGATTTGGTGTTGACCATCACGTACTCCACTTGAGAGGTATCCAGTGTTTGAGGACTTCGTTAGTTCAGCTGTAGACCGTATTATTTTCCTTTACCTCTACTCATTGTTACCTATGATGTTTCATATTTGCCTACTTTATTATATTTGATGTGCTAGACCACTAGTAAGTGTCAATGTCGACCCCTCGTCACTACCTTTTCGGGGTTAGGCTAGACACTTATTGGGTACACGTTCATTTATGTACTCATGTTGCACTTATGCACTAAATGTGCAGGATTTGACAGGTTCATTTGGTGGTCGCTTGGGCGCGAAGGCGCAGCTACTGAGGGGACTCTATGGTGAGCTGTATTCCATGCCACAATTCGTAGCACACAGAGTTTCCATCACCATTATTTACTTTATCATGTCTATCTTCTGTTCCAGACAGATGATGTTTTGTTATTGTATTTCCAAGTAGATGCTCATGCACTCGTGACGCCGGGGTTTGGGGTGTTCTAGAATTTGTTTATGATTTTGCTTGCCATTGAGACACTTCTACTTTATATTTTACTTAAATCATATGTATGTATGATTTTGGATGCATCGATCTCTCTATCTAATACAATTCGTGATTTCAAAAATAATAAAATAAAAAATTAAGTTTGTAGTTCACTGTTGGCTTGCCTAACGGCGACGTTGGGAGCCATCATGATCTATAGTGTATTTTGGGTTGTGACGGCTTAGTATCAGAGCGTTAGGTTCACTTATGTCTCACGAGTCATGAGCAAGTCTAGTAGAGTCTTGTGGATCGGCACAGAGATATCTGTACTTATCTTCGAGAGGCTACAGGGCTGTTAGGAGCACTTCCCTTCTTGATTAATCGTCGTGTGATTTTATTACATTGGAGATTATGCCTTCATTTCCTTCCTACTCATTCTTATATGTTGTGGAGTGGTTGTTATTAATTTGTTTTCGATGAGTTGTGAAGATTCAATAGATGCGGTATAGGATGCTAAGATTCAATAGATGCGGTATAGGATGCTTTTCCCTACAAATGTGGGCGGACCATTGACGTCGCCTGGTGAAGGAATATTTTGTCATTTCAGCCCAGTGTCGGTATTGCCTACGGTCGAGACTTAATAACTCCAAATTTGGTGGAATTCCTGTTAGTGTTGTGGTGACGCCGTCCTTGATTTAATGCATTGAGACTCATCAGTATATCGGTCTTTATTTGTTTGCCTCAGGGCTCGGTGTTGTGAGATAAAACCTAAGAGAAAGGTAGTAGGGATTGTTGTATGTTACGACTTCAGGATCCAGTTGGTATTTCCAGTGTTGATTGTTCGAGGGATATGATCTCTGAGGTGGTTTCTACGCTTAGCAATTTTCAAAGTGACGATGAGGGCTTGATTGAGTGAAGGAAAAAAAGTGAGGTATTCGATCAATGTCTTGGGTGCAAAATGACTTCGAGTTTCCAACACGTTGTTGGACCTTCGGATGATGTTAAGGATTGAAGGGATTCTTACGGCTGGTGGACCAGTGTGGACCCATGGAGGTTAGTTGATTTCATGATGGATGCAACCATAGCAATGGCATTGGAGAAGGTCGATATGAGGTTACACAGGTGGGCTATCTCCTGTGAGTAGGTTAGCGGTTGCGTGGTTTTGATGAGGTTCCTACAAAGGGTTCTACTTTCGGCCCAACATAGTATGCATGTTTTGCGATGTGAGCTTGGATCTCTTGAAGAAGATGGTATGACTGTTAAGGGGTTGAGCGTGCGATGGTGGCTGATAATTCGAGATGTGTAATGATTGGTGCAACAAGAACTTATGAAAATTTTGGTCAAGCAACAGTGTGGGATCATGTTACTAGGTAAAAGAGCTCGTTATGGAGTGGATCTATGTGATTGTAGCATAAAGCTATGTAAGGGAGCCCACCATTTACGATTGGGTCACGTGGTGGTGTGCCTGTGTAGTGTCTGGTTGTCGGTGCATTGGTAGACTAATTATGACTAAGGACAGGAAATCTCAGGGGTAATTCGGGAAAAGGACTTGAGGAATGTGTGCTACCTCTTGCCTTATCAATTCATGTGCAGGTGTTGGGAAAACTGAGAGTTTTTTCTTCGAGTGGATATGATGTACAAGGAAAACAATTCATCTGATTGCTTCTTTGGAAGTGTTCATGTGCTAACGGAGCACCAATGGTTGGCTTGAATCAGCATGGTTCTGCGGTTATGGGAATTCAGATATGTACTATAATTGCTCTTCTGAAATGAATTGGGTGNATATGTGCTATAATTGCTCTTCTGAAATGAATTGGGTAAAAGGGGTTCTAGCCGATGAAGTGATTATTCTACTGGTGGTTTAGGGGTTATGATGCAATTCGCGTAGCGGCATGATAGGTGCAGTGAGAGGCTTGGAGGTTGAAAGTTGATGATCAAGGTTATAGTTCGGTTTTAATAAGAACGTCACGAGTTCGGAGGAGCGGGGGAAGGATTCACATGTTAAGAGTAAGCTGACATTATCTAAATATTGCCTAAGGATGAAGTTCTGTGGATTCTTAATTGTCATTATAGAAATACCATGGTCGATGGCCATTGATATTCAGATTTTGCTACCCGGTGCGGAAGGTTGTGAAAGTATATCCCACGGGATGATCGTATAAGTATGACGTGTTAGTCATTCGATTGTTAGAGATCAAAATCAGGTATGGAGATTTTGATATTGACGCCAATGGGAGAGGTTATGATTGAGAGGCACTCTATTCCTTTGATTGCGAATTGTGGGAATTATTTCTTATTTGATGATTGCTCGTATGTGTTATGAACAGAGTCATTGTGGATCCTTGAAAGGTTATTGTCCCAGTATGAGATGATCGGAATCGGCTTGAGGTCCGTTAATAGATCTAATGTGAATGTATGCCTTACATCAAGTCAGATGTGTTCATTCAGCTTAGTATTGCCTATGGAGGAGTCTTCGGGAATTGGATGTTATCCCTATCGTCAGCTATCCTATGTAATACTCTATTATGCAATTTGGGTTGTGAGACGACTTGATTATTCACACGTGTGTTGTGGTCTAGTGTAGCTTGTCGTTATTGCACTTTAGTCGTGCTTGAGTTTTTGTAGCGTGTGGCACTGTCCGTCTCCCCATGGTCGTATTTATGCACCTTGCATGCTTGTAATAGATAATCGGGCATTCCATAGGTATGAACATTTTGGCTTAATGGGTATCTCCTAATTGATTGTTATGTATAGGTCGGGTGGCACGTCGCCACGGGTATGATATTTGGATCAAGTTGCACGCCGCAGCTGTATCATGTGTGGATTGGGTTACACGCCGCAATAATGAGATGTTGAGTACGGTTCCCTATACCTATTTTTGTGTATCTTGTTCCTCATCTCTGAGAAAGGTTCATAGCATACGTTGGCCATTTTATTCGTTACACGGGATGGGTAGTTCTTTGCCATAGTGCATTCTCCCTTATGCGTCATATTCGAGTTGTAGCATGTTGGCGCATTGCTGGTGTCATATAGGATCTTAGTCAGTGTTTGAGGTGCCTTATTTCCTCATCATCTTGTACTGTGTGAGACGAGATTATTGGACCTGAAATCAGTGCGATCGGATTTATATAAGGTATATTAAAGAGAAAATGTCACTATTCAATTTAGAATGAGGTAATGGTTTTTGTCGAGCTGAGAAACTCTACGAGTTATTAATCTGACAGGTGGTTATGAGTTCATGTACATCGCTTTCCTCGTTACAGTATGCTGAGGGCTAAGACCGAGCTTATATGTGTTATGGGATATACTACGGGCATCTGGTTCGTGAATCCATAGCTATTGTAGTCGGAGGATAACATCATGAAAATACAAATTATGCGGTGCATTGTGTGATATCAGTATGGGTGCAGGATCTTATTTGATACAGTGGGTTGAGATTTTTACGGTGTTCACATGTTGGAATCAGGTCTCGTGGAGAATTTCGGATGTTGGAATTTGGTTCTAAGGCTTGTTAGCTAAGGTTATAGGGAGGATCTTCGGTCTGGCTCGAGCTAATGTGCTCACGTGGGTTGTGGTGGCATGGGTAGGTGCACGAGGTGTCAAACTGTGATTTTGGACAACCCTAGAATAGTTCTTGGCACATTCGAGGACGAACATATGTTTAAACGGGGGAGTATGTAACGATCTGACCGGTCATTTTGAGCTCTAGCGCGTCGTTCAGCGGTTTGAGGCCTTGAGTATCTTCAGTTTATGTAATATGACTTGTATGCATGGTCAAAAATGATTTTCGGGAAGTTCAGAGTTGATTCGGATGGAAAATTCTCAATTCGGAAGGTTTAAGTTGGAAGAGTTGACCAAGGTTTAATTTTTGAGTAAACAACTTCAGAATCGGGATTTGAAGGTTTCAATAGGTTTGTATGATGATTTCGGACTTGGGCGTATGTTCGGGTTGTGAATCGGGTGGTCCGGGAGCATTTCGGCGGTTATTGTTGAAAGTTCACAATTCAAAGGTTTTAGAATTTCCTAAGTTTGGTTTGAAGTGAACTTTGCTGTTATCGATGTCTGTTTGGGGTTCTAAGCTTTGAAATAGGTTCGTATAGTGATTTATGACTTGTACGTAAAGTTTGGCGTGATTCCGGAATGTTTAAGTGTAATTCAGATGCATTCGTCGAAGTTTTAATGTTTGAAAGTTAAAAGGATGATTTGATCGTCGATTTATGGTTTTGATGTTCTTTGGTGTGATTTGAGGCCTCGAGTAGGTTTGTGTTATATTTTGGGACTCTTTTGTATAATTGGACGGGGTCCCGGGTGCCTCGGGTGTGTTTCGGATGTGTTTGGGTTGTATTGCGCTCTTATTTGATGTTTTAACATCAATGCTTTGGACATAAAGGGTAATATATTGTATTGACTGGTTTGTGATTGTATTGAACCATTAGATCCATATCGTAATTATGGAACCATAGAAACAAGAATCGTCGAATTTCGAGGTCGTATGAGAGAGTTATGTCCATTTTCGTGTCGGGAAAGATTGTTGGTTTATGGTGCGGACTTTGTTCTTTGCGAATGCGAGGGAGGTCCCGCGGATGCGAAGAAGGAAATTTGGGTTTACCGTTCAATGCGAAAAATTGCTCTTCACGAACGTGAAGGTGTCCCGCGAAGGCGAAGAACAAAAATCGCCTGGACAATATTTTAAATAGGCAGACCGAGCATTTCAGTATTTTGAGCATATCATGAGTTCTAGATCTCCGTTTGAGGTGATTTTTATGGTGTTGTTCTCATATCAACAAGATGGTAAATATAGAACCTTTATTTGGATGGTTTTACATGATTAAGTCCGTCGGTTATAATTTTATCCATGTTTAAATTGTAGAAATTTGGGTTTTGAGCGCCAAAGTTATGAGATGGTAAATCCTTGATTTGAGGGTCAATTCACGGAAGAAATTGAATGATTTTTGGACTATAAACTATACTCCCTCCATTTCAATTTATGTGAACTCATTTGACTAGGCACAGAGTTTAATAAATGAGAGAAGATTTTTGAACTTGTGGTGTAAAACGAGGCACATATATTTTGTGTGGCTATAAATCATTGCATAAAGGTAAATTATTTTCAAATAAGGAAATGGGTCTTTTTTGACACAGACTAAAAAGAAAATAGGTTCACATAAATTGAAACTAAGGGAGTAAAAGTTATGGGTAATAATTATTTTCGATAATTTTCGAAATCCGCACGCGTGGGCCCGGGGGTTAACTTTGTTGACTTTTCTTGAGGAGTTGGAAATCTATTTCTAATTATTAAATTATGAGTATTTGAGTATATTTTGATTGGTCTGCACGTTGTTTGATTAGTTTCGGATAGTTTGGCATAGGTTTGAGATGCTAGAAAGGCGTTGAAGCCGGTTATCGGATTTCAGAGCGAGGTAAGTCTCATGTCTAACCTTGTGAGGGGAAAATTATCCCGTAGGTATTATATTTGTTATTTGCTACATGTTGTGGGATCTATGCACGTATGAGGTGACGAGTGTCCGTGCGTATGCTAGAATTCCTGATTATGTTCGAGTAGACTTAGACTCATGCCATACTTTAATTGTATTATTTGCATTATTCTTGCCTATTCAATTGCTTTAATTTGCATTATGACTTGAGACTAGACTCGCGTAAAGTAATGGACTCTCTATTTTAGACACTTGACAAGCAACTTGTTCAGCGATAGAAATTGTACTTCCCTTACCGATGTCTTTCGCATTGTGCGTATCCATCGGAAAGTTTTCGTGAGTCTCAAAACTCACACGTATATTTGTGAGTGGGGTCAAAGACCCGTAAAAGCTTCATATACTAATAGGATGGGGTTGTTGATCTCGGCAACTTCATGAAATACTCTTATGGGATCAGGCCGTTCACCTCGGCAGTATCATGTAACACACTCTTATGGGATCGAGCCGTTCGCCTCGGCAGTATCATTTTTTTATGAGATCGGGCCGTTCACCTTCGTAGTATCATATTATTATGGGATTGGGCCATTCACCTCGGCAGTACCACACTCTTATGAGACCGTGTCGTTCGCCTCGGCAGTATCATATTCTTATGGGATCGGGTCGTTCGCCTCGGCAGTATCATGCTCTTATAAGATCGGGTCATTCGCCTCAACAGTACTACACACTTATGGGATCGGTCAGTTCGCCGCAGCAGTATCATGTATCATATTCTTATGGGATCGGTCTGTTCGCCTCAGCATTTTTATAAAACCATTCTTATGGGATCGGGTCGCTCGCCTCAGCGAAATCGTGCGAAAAACTTGATAAGAAGTCCGCGTATTTATGAATTTGCGAAACTTGGGATGTGTTGAATTGGTGTTGACTATTACTTACTCCATTTGAGAGGTATCCAGTGTTAGAGGACTTTGTGAGTTCAGCTGTGGACCGTATTATTTGCCTTTACATGTACTTATTGTTACCTACCATGTTTCATATTTGCCTACATTATTATATTTGATTTGCTGGAGCACTAGTATGTGTCAATGTCGACTCCTCGTCACTACCTCTTCGGGGTTAGACTAGATACTTACTGGGTACATGTTGATTTACGTACTCATGCTGCACTTATGCACTAAATGTGCAGAATTTGACAGGTTCATTTGGTGGTCGCTTGGGTGCGGAGGCGCAGCTATTCCACTCCACGATTCGCAGCACACAGAGTTTCCATCATCATTATTTACTTTATCTTGTCTATCTTGTGTTCCAAACAAATTGTGTTTTATTATTGTACTTTCTAGTAGATGCTCATGCATTTGTGACACCGGATTTTGGGGTATTCTAAAATTTATTTATGATTTTGCTTACCATTGAGACACTTCAATTTTATATTTTACTTAAATCATATGTATGTAAGATTTTTGATGCATCGATCTCTCTATCTAATAGGATTTATGATTTCAAAAATAATAAAATGAACAAATAAGTTGGTAGTTCCCCATTGACTTGCCTAACGACGACGTTGTGTGCCATCACGACCTATAGTGGATTTTGGGTCTGACATCTTATGTACTTGCAATTTGGGAAAGTTCCTACAGTAGTCATATCATCACCTAGTATCGCGAAACAAGTTCTAAAAACTCACAATCCCGCCTTTTCTAATATGGCACAACTAACATCCACAAACTTCATATTTTACAATAATAAAGACATTGCATTTAGCCAGATGAGCTTTCAAGCCTGATTTCATCAATTCGTTCAATGAAGGGACATGACAGAAAAAATATTTTGGTTTGCCAACTCTATCACTTGTAGAGCAGCCTTCGGAAATATGTTCAATGATCGAGACGAGTTTATGAAATTGATGAAAGAAGTAAACGAATTAGTAGAAGGATTTGATGTGGCTGATTTGTTCCCTTCTTGGAAGTTACTTCAAAAAGTGAGCAGTGTGAGATCTATATTGTTGAATGTGCATCAGAATGTTGATGAAATTATGGAGGATATCTTAAAGCATATTGAAAATAAATCAGCTGGGAACAAGGGAAATGGTGATTTTGGAGGTGAAGATTTGGTTGATGTTTTCCTAAGAATTAAAGAGAACGCCAAACTACAATTTCCAATAGCAAATGGCCACATTAAAACAGTGATTTTTGTAAGTTTGCTCCCATCTCATAATCTTTGTTCACCCTGCAGCCTTTCTATTTTCTCTTTCTTAGTAGTCCTTACTAAGAGTCATTCCTAATAATATAATGAGATTTGATCTCTTCTAACTTTTGCTAGTAGTTCCTAACAACACAAGATAGTTGCAGCAAATTACTTGTCTGAGGGAAAAATATAAAGTTGTATAGGCCACGACCCACTAATTCATACATACTCAAAGTTGGAAGTTTATAGCTCTAGACCCCTTCAAGATTTCTCTTTAATATAAATTTTATTGAATTGCGTTTTATTGACTTTCATTTATTTGTTTGTTGAATTAGGACAACTTTATTACTGGAACTGAAACTTCATCTACAATAATTGTTTGGGCATTGTCGGAAATGATGAAGAACCCAAATATTATAGCTAAGGCTCAAAGTGAAGTGAGACAAGTCTTTAAGGGAAAAAGAAATGATGAAGAAGATCTTGAAAAGTTGACATATTTAGACTTAGTGATTAAGGAGACATTAAGGCTTCATACTCCATTTCCTCTTCTGCCCAGGGAATGTAGGGAGCAAACAGATATTGATAGATACACCATACCTCTTAGGACTAGAGTGCTAGTCAATGCATGGGCACTTGCGAGAGATCCCAAAAGTTGGAATGATCCTGAAAGTTTTATATGAGAGAGATTTGAGAATTCTTCTATTGACTTTATGGGAAATCACTTTGAGTTTATTCCAATTGGTGTAGGAAGGACTTGTCCAGGAATGCAATTTGGTTTAGCTAGTGTTGGACTTCCATTGGCGCAGTTACTCCACCATTTTGAATGGAAACTCCCAGATGGAACTAATCCAAAAGATTTGGATATGACTGAAACACATGGATTAAGTGTGACAAAACAGAAAGATCTATATTTAGCTGCCACAAATCATAGAAACGATGAAGAATTCTGATATGTTTTTTGAAATGGTGAAATGTTGTTAGCACGGCCTACACAATTCTTCATCTCCTTTTCCGATGATTTACGTATGTGTGTTCATTTTGAAGAACGCCAAGAAAATGGCCAATGAATAACATCAAGCATAGTTGGTTGCACGGTTTTGCTTCAATCCGTCGGACCAAATAATCTGTTCCCCAATTTATCTTTTAGAGCTTTGGTTTTATTTTCTCAAAGACATATTTATGATCTACAACCCAGTTCTAGTTAAATATGATATTCCTTGATCACCACCAACACCCCCACCCCCCCACCCCCCAAAACAAAAAGAAAAAGAAAAAGGAAGATCTGAAACTGATTAAAGAATTAACAAGTAAATTGCTTTTGGTTATTCCCGTCATGATCTAGATAGTAATCTAACTAAGAGAAGTAAAAGAATTTTTCGTGATGTAACAGTGTGTGATACTATATATATACACACATTCACGGGGATTGTGTCCTGCTTCTTAATGAGTAGGAATACCTAATCGTTATTCAATAAGTAGTCAAGATTTTTTGATTGATGGAAAGATCAAAGATAT
>AWOL01S0046381.1:51578-62291 GCA_000715115.1 Nicotiana otophora | reverse complement strand
ACTTGCTGAGGCTAAGGCGGAGGATGAGTCGTCGAAAGTCTTGGCGGATAAGTCCATTGCTGTATATCGGGTTGATGCTGAGGTTGCTCAGATGGAGGCCCGGGCAGCGGCAAAGGCCGCCGATACTCGAGTTCATTGGGTTGCCGAACTTGCTAAGTGTAGGTCTCGGAGGGAGACCCTCGAGGAGATACACGCTCGAGGTTTCGACCTTACCGAAGAGGTAAAAAAGGCAAAACAGCTCAAAGCGGAAGCTGAAGCCTTGGCTTCTGATGATGATGATAATGATGGTAGCGAAAACGGATCCGAGGACAGGGAATAGCTCGACCAGGAAGCTTAGTTTCTAATTCTTCATGTTTGTACATTAATCTCATAGGAAATTTTTGTATATATATGTATAATCAGGTCGACTGGTTTTTATTTTGTGAAGACTTTTAATCGAATGTTGACCTTGTAGTCTCTCTGATCGATCAGATTTGTAGACCCTGGGTTTGCTTGTTGAGTCGATGATTCAAATTTTGAAGGAACATAATCCGTCGAGTGAATGTTTGGAACTTGAAATATTGTAGCCCGTAGGCGTAATGGTCGAGTGCGTGCTTGCTCGAACTTGAGATAAAGGTAGCCCGTAGGCTTAATATTCGAGTGATTATTTCAAACTCGGAATGTAAGTAGCCCGTAGGCTTAATGGTCGAGTGAGTGCTTGCTCGAACTCGAAATAACAGTAGCGTGTAGGCTTAATAGTCGAGTGAATGTTTCGAACTCAAAATTTAAGTAGCCCGTAGGCTTAATGGTAGAGTGAGTGCTTTGCTCGAACTCAGAATAACAGTACCCCGTAGGCTTAATAGTCGAGGGAATGTTTCGAACTCAAATTTTAAGTAGACCGTAGGCTTAATGGTAGAGTGAGTGCTTTGTTCGAACTCGAAATAACAGTAGCCCGTAGGCTTAATAGTTGAGTGAATGTTTCGAACTCGAAATTTAAGTAGCCCGTAGGCTTAAATGGCAGAGTGTGTGCTTGCTCAAACTTGAGATAAAGGTAGCCCGTAGGCTTAATATTTGAGTGATTATTTCGAACTCGGAATGTAAGTAGCCTGCAGGCTTAAATGGCAGAGTGCGTGCTTGCTCAAACTTGAGATAAAGGTAGCCCGTAGGCTTAATATTCGAGTGATTATTTCGAACTCGGAATGTAAGTAGCCCGCAGGCTTAATGGTCGAGTGAGTGCTTGCTCGAACTCGAAATAACAGTAGCCCGTAGGCTTGATAGTTGAGTGAATCTTAATTCTGGTTCCACAATAAATCTCAAGTCATTGCACATGTGTTTATGTTTAGGCCGATCTATATGAGTGTTGTTCATTTTGACCATTTGGCTCTTATAATTTTTCATGTTTGAACCTTGTTGTGAGATGACTTTCTTGCATCTGAACTCGATGTATTTGAGGGCCCTGATGATCCCTCGGTATTCGAGGTCTGTCGAAAAGAGGCCTCGGATATTGTTGAAAGTGCAGCACGATCGATGGTTGTCTCATTAAAAACCTTGCCGAAAAACCCATTTGGAAAAAAATCGGTCTGAGGGAAAAAGGGTGCAACACATGCTCTTGATCGAAAGATCTTCTTCAGCTCTTGTTTGGACTTCTGCATGGGTTAGTTAGATGAATATGGAAAGGTCGTACCTTAGCAGTAGTACCGTTTTAGATGTGATACATTCCAACTGCTTGATAGTTGTTTGCCGTTTATGATGCCGAGCCTGTATGATCCTTTTCCAACGTTCTCGAGCACCTGGTATGGTCCTTCCCAATTTGGTCCTAATTTTCCTTCGTTTGGATTCAGAGTATTGATGGTGACTTTTCTTAATACTAAGTCCCCGGGCTTGAAATGGCGAAGTTTAGTTCTTCGATTATAGTACCTTTCGATTCGTTGCTTTTCGGCGGCCAATCGGATGAGGGCAGCTTCTGGTCCTTCGTCCGATAATTCAAGGCTGGTGTTCATAGCCTTGTTATTTGATTCTTCTGTCATGAATCGAAATTCGGCACTAGGTTCACCGACTTCGACTGGTATCAATGCTTCGGAACCATATACTAAGAAAAATGGGGTCGCCCCCATACTGGATTTTGACGTTATTCGGTATGCCCAAAGGACTTCGGGTAGGATTTCTCTCCATTTTCCCTTTGCGTCTTTCAATCTCTTCTTCAGGTTTTGAAGAATAGTCTTGTTCGTTGATTCGGCCTGACCGTTCCCACTGGGGTGGTATGGTGTTGATAATATCCTTCTTACTTTGTGATCTTCAAGGAATTTTGTGATTTTGCTGCCAACGAATTGCTTCCCATTGTCGCATACTATTTCGGCGCGTATCCCGAATCGGTATATTATATGATCCCAAATAAAGTTTATATCTTCTTTCTCTCTTATTTTCTCGAATGCCTGCGCTTCAACCCACTTAGAAAAATAGTCAGTCATAAATAAAATAAATTTGGCTTTACTTGGGGTCGACGATGTCCATCCCCCATTTCATGAATGGCCATGGGGATAGGACTGAGTGAAGTTGTTCCCCGGCTTGATGGATCATTGGCGCAAACCTCTGATATTTATCACATTTACGAACAAATGCTTTCGCATCTTTGCCCATATCAATCCAATAATACCCCGCTCTGATCACTTTTTGAACTAATGTGTCGGCACCGGAGTGATTGCCACAAGTGCCCTCGTGTACTTCCCGGAGGATGTAATCGGTATCTTCCGGACCCATGTATACCTCCATCGGTCCATCGAATGTTCTTCGATATAGTGTTCCATCCGCAGCCAACGTAAATCGAGAATCTTTAGTCCGTAGGGCCCTGGAATCTTTAGGGTCTGAAGGGAGCTTTCCATTTTTCAAGTATTCAATATACTTATTTCTCCAATCCAAGGTTAAGCTAGTAGAATTTATTTCGGCGTGCCCATCTTCGATTACCGATCTTGAAAGTTGGATGACAGTCCCCGAGCTCAAATCACCTACCTCGACCGACGATCCCAAATTTGCGAGAGCATTGGCCTCAGTATTCCGTTCTCGTGGAACATGCCGTAGGGTCCATTGTTTGAAATGGTGTAAGGTGATAAGCAGTTTGTCCAGATACCTTTGCATCCTACCTTCTCGGACTTCTAAGGTTTTGTTTACTTGACTCACCACTAGTAAAGAGTCACAGTGCGCCTCAATGACTTCTGCTCCCAAGTTTCTAGCTAGTTCGAGACCTGCAACCATGGCTTCATACTCGACCTCGTTGTTAGTTAACCTGATAGTTTTAATAGCTTGCCTAATAATGTTACCCGTGGGGGGTCTCAAAACTATGCCTAACCTGGACCTCTTTTATATTCGAAGCACCGTCTGTAAAAAGGATCCATACCCCGGACGATATACCTGATTCAAAAGGAATTCCTTTACGACTTCGGGTATGAGCGTTGGCGTGAAGTCGGCCACGAAGTCTGCCAAAATTTGAGACTTGCTGGCCGTGCGGGGTTGATATTCGATATCATACCCATTGAGTTCGATGGCCCATTTGGCCAATCGGCTTGATAGTTCGAGCCTATATAAAATATTACGGAGTGGGCAGGTGGTTAATACGCTTATGGGGTGACACTGAAAGTACGACCTTAACTTTCTTGATGCGCTTACCAGGGCAAGTGCCAATTTTTTTAAGTGCGGATACCTAGTTTCCGCTTCCCCTAAGGTCCGACTTATGTAATAAACGGGAAATTACGTACCTTGCTCTTCTTGAACTAGGACGCTGGTTACGACGACTTTCGATACCGCCAAGTACTAGTAGAGCTGCTCGTCCGCTTTCGAAGTATGAAGTAGTGGCGGGCTCGAGAGGTATCGTTTTAATTCATGTAACGCTTGTTGGCATTCCAGTGTCCAAGCAAAGTCGTTCTTCTTTTTGAGTAGGGAGAAAAATTTGTGACTTCGATTCGATGATCTTGAAATGAACCGGCCTAAGGCTGCAATTCTTCCCGTTAACATCTGTACAACTTTCACGCTGTCCACGATGGTGATGTCTTCGATGGCCTTGATTTTGTCGGAGTTGATCTCAATTCCCCGATTTGAGACCATGAAGACGAGGAACTTGCCCGAACCGACCCCGAAAACACATTTTTCTGGGTTGAGCTTCATTTTATATTTCTTCATAATCTTGAACGTTTCCTGCAAATGGGCCAAATGGTCCTCTGCGCGCAGGGACTTAACTAGCATGTCATCAATATAGACTTCCATCGTTTTACCTATTTGTTCTTCGAACATTCTGTTTACTAGGCGTTGATAAGTAGCTTCTGTATTGTTTAGCCCGAAGGGCATTACATTATAACAATATGTTCCATATCGGGTCACAAATGAAGTTTTTTCCCTGTTATCCGGGTTCATCTGAATTTGATTATACCCGGAATAGGCGTCGAGAAAGGTGAGGATCTCGTGGCCGGCCGTGGCATCGATCATACGATCGATGTTGGGCAGTGGAAAGGAATCTTTTGGGCATGCTTTGTTCAAATCCTTATAGTCCACACACATTCTAAGTTTGTTTCCTTTTTAGGTACAATAACCACATTGGCTAACCATTTGGGGTATTTTACTTCCCGAATGGACCCTATCTTGAGAAGTTTGGTTACCTCGTCCTTTATGAATGCGTGCTTTTCCTCGGACTAGGGCCTTCTTTTTTGCTTTACCGGTCTGAACATAGGGTTCAAGCTTAACTGGTACGCCGTTATGTCCGACGGGATCCCTGTTATATCTAGATGGGACAAGGCAAAACAGTCGATGTTATTGATAATAAATTGAATGAGTTTCTTCCTGAGTTCGGGACTCAAACCTGTTCCTAGGTATACCTTTCGTTCGGGCCAGTATTCGAACAGTACGATTTGCTCCAGTTCCTCAATTGTTGATTTGGTGGCATCGAAATCATCAGGGGTTACGAAGGATCGAGGGATCCATCGATCATCATCGTCTTCTTCAATGTTCTGCTTACCTGGCTGGGTCGAAGCCGATGTCTATGATTGCTATTTGGCACTCTACTTCGAACCCGATCCTTTTATCGGTGAAGGCGAGGATATTGATTTTGCTTCTTCGACGGAGAACATTTCCTTTGCGGACGATTGTTCCCCGTACACTATTTTGACACCTCCCGATGTTGGGAATTTGAGGACCTGGTGTAGGGTTGAGGGTACGGCTTTCATGCTGTGGATCCACGGCCTTCCGAAGAGGGCGTTATATCTCATATCACCTTCAATCACGTGAAACTTTGTTTGCTGGATGGTTCCGGCCACGTTTATCGGTAGGGTAATCTCGCCTTTAGTGGTTTTACATGCCATATTGAATCCGTTTAGAACCAGAGTTACGGGTATGACTTGATCTTGCAGGGCGAGCTGTTCTACGACCCTCGATCTGATGATATTGGCCGAGCTACCTGGATCAATTAACACACGCTTAATCTTATTTTCATTCATGAGTACGGATATTACCAGTGCATCATTATGGGGTTGGATGATTCCCTCTGTATCTTCATCACTGAAGGATAAAGTCCCTGTGGGTGTATAATCTTCAGTTCGAGATCGCTTCACAATCGACATTTTAGTGCGTTTAAGCATCGGTCCCTGGGGGGGGCATCGACGCCGCCGACGATCATGTGAATGATGTGTTCCGGTTCTTCTGGCTCGTTTTGCTTGCCGAATTCCTTCTCTCTAAAATGATTCTTCGCCCTATCGCTCAGAAATTCCTGAAGGTGCCCTTTGTTAAATAAGCGGGCCACTTTCTCTCTTAGTTGCCTGCAATCTTCCGTTCTGTGGCCATGGGTGCCATGATATTCGCACATTTGATTGGGATTCCTTTGGGCAAGATCAGTTTGCATGGGTCGAGGCCATCTAGTATTTTTGATGCGTCCGATGGCCGATACGATGGCGGATGTACCAATGTTGAAGTTATATTCTGATATTCGAGGGACTTCTATAGGATCTGTATATTTATCAAAGCCGCTCTTGCTCATAAGTCCCCGAGAATTTTTCCCCCGATCAATCCTTCGGTTGTTCCGAGCCATAGCACGTGCTGAACCGTTGTTCATCCGATCTGTGTCATACGGTTGGTATTGGTCTTTGTTCGATGTTGGTTTCCCTTTGATTTTTAGTGGTCGTGTGGTTCTGACGTACGGGCCCATACGGAGCTCCTAATTGATCATCTTCGACCCTGATTTTTGATTGGTACCGGTTGTGTACATCTGCCCAAGTTATTACTGGATACTCGATCAAATTTTGTTTCAGTCGACGTGATGCTGTCGAACTTAGCCCATTCAGTCCTTGGGTGAAATCTTGTACGGCCCAATCGTCTGTGACCGGTGGCAAGTCCATACGCTATATTTGAAATCGGGATACGAATTCCCTCAGCATTTCGTTACCCCTTTGTTTTACTTTGAAGAGGTCTGATTTCCTTGTTGCAACCTTTATGGCACCAGCATGTGCCTTTACAAACAAGTCTGCTAACATGGCTAAAGAATCAATGGAATTTGGTGGTAAGTTGTGATACCAGATCATTGCTCCCTTTGTGAGGGTCTCTCCGAACTTTTTCAACAACACGGATTCGATCTCATCATCCTCCAAATCGTTGCCTTTGATGGCACTTGTGTAGGAGGTGACGTGTTCGTTAGGATCGGTCGTACCGTTATATTTGGGAATTTCGGTCATACGGAATTTTTTGGGGATTGGTTTTGGGGCCGCGCTCGAGGGAAAAGGCTTTTGTATGAATTTTTTCGAATCGATCCCTTTTATCATTAGCGGAGCCCCCAGAATTTGATCGAACCTAGCGTTATACGTTTCCACTTTTTTGTCGTTGGCTTCGACTCGCTTTGTGAGTTCCTCGAGCAATTTAGCAATTTCAGGAGCGGTCCCCGATTCCTGCTTGTTTGATTTCACTACGGCGGATTCCGTTCTGGGGTGACTTCTCGAAGAAGCGGATTGGAGTTCGGCCCGCGTTGCGTATGAGTTCGGCTCTGCAACTGAGCTATCGCTGCTTGTTGGGCTTGTAACATTTCAAAAATCATACGCAAGCTGACCCCGATTTCCCCCGTGTTGTAGGTGTCTCGTGCTATGGATCGAGCACTGCCCTGAATGCTTCTTTCCGGTTCAGAACGTTGATTCGCTTCTAGAGCTATTTGCGAATTGATATCCAGTGGTACTTGGGCTCGAATTTCGGGTTCTTCGATTCGAGCCTCTTTGCGGTCGTCAGGTAGCCGGGCACCAAGATGTTGGTTTCATCTTGAAGGCCGGCTTCGAGGTCGATAGGTAGAGCCATTGCTGATTCGAAGTTGTAAGCTGGAGTGTACTGTAGATTTATATCAAACAATCAATGTTACCCTTATCCCCACGGTGGGCGCCAAACTGTTTACCCGAAAAATCGGATAACGTTAAATTTAGATATGGTTCTAAGGGTATGCAAATTTCTTTGATACAAAATGACAATACAGGTATTTTTTGCTATGAAATGGGAATGATGGACGGGGAGACTCGAAAATATTGGGAGAACAAGCATAATGAAATCTTAATGTCTTTTTTTGAGGACCCCTATCTATTGCAGTCTCTCTCCCTTTATATAGTAGAGGGTCACTACTTTATCTATAACAACATAATAAAATAATACATATAGTGGAGAACCAATGATGGTTTGTCTCTCCCTTGATTCTCGCCAAGATTCGCTCCCTTGGTGCGGTTGTAACGGCTCTTATCTGCAGGCATGACACTGACTCGAACTCGGTGCTAGATCGAATCCCCAGTCATAGTTCGAGCTTGGTTCTGCCTTGGAGCATCGATATTCGGGGCCTGTGTCGATCGGCGTTGCCCCGTAATCTGATTCGGAAGCGGGCTCGATAATGATATCGAGTTTTACCGTTGATTGGTCTTATAGCTCGAAGCTCGACGTCTCTACTTCGGAATTCGTCCGAGCTTGCCATGTGGATACCTTTCGATTGAAATGTCATTGGCTCNATTTTTTGATTGATGGAAAGATCAAAGATATTTGGAATATATATATATATACTTGTAGATATATATTTCTACTTTGTTGTCTATTTAAAGAAGATATATACCAATATTAGGATAGAGGAATTGGTCAGATAATGGAATTGGACTTGGACATATTTTGTTACAGTTCAAAGTTTAAGAGAAGCAAGAAACAGAGTACTTGGATTGGTGGATACACTCAAAAATTATTTCCTGTTACTTGATGGAAGTAAAGAACCTGTCAAAAAGCATCGTAGTAGTTCTCAAGCAGATCATATATATCTCCATACTTGGTGAGGTAGCAAATTCAGAAATCCTAAGGCATCATTAATTCTTCTACTAATATGTTACAACTTGAGATTGGAAGACTTCTAAGGGTATTGGACTTGACATATTATACAAGGCTAAATTTAATTATACATGCGCAACAGCTTCAAAGCATGGGAGATAAAGATAGAAGGAAATCAAAGTATTACTGCTGATAAACTTGAATAGGTTGGAGATCAATATTGAAGATCCAAATGTTCTTTAATGAAATGCCACATTCAACGTCCAAGGGAAATTACCTGATAATTTTTTTTTTGTTATATGTATATTTATTATACGTTGACTTCCCTTAACTTTTTCGTATATTTAATTTAATATTTTGACAACCCTTAGTCAAACTCTAGCGGACTCCACTACAGGTTGTGACGATGCATGGGATTCTCGCTAGAAACGGATTGTATATATTAGATTACGACAGAAATCTGTATCTAAACCTCCTAGAGATTCTTCCTTTTGGGTGAATGGATTAGCAGTCTGTTGCATAATGCTGAAATCAATAGTGTTACTTAGCTTAGAGATCAGCTGAGGACTCGACTTGTCAAAGGAAGCAATGATGAAAGATTAAATTTTCCACGTAATATACGTAATTGGTTAAGATAGAGAGCCTTGTCAGCTTGGGGATCAAGAGCACTGGGTGTCCTCAGTTAACTAATTAAGGTCAATAGGTATAGTCCTTCATTTAGATGTCTAAATCAAAATATCGAACAATTTAACAGACCGTTTATATATTCAGCCTTCTATTTAACTCTACTCCATACATCTCCACCTCATCAGATTTCTAGTTCACTTGCCCCAACCTTATTCTTTCTGTCCCTTTTATCATTCTCCATCTACAATTTTTTATTTTTTATTTTTTATTTTTTATGGTAAGACCTTTTTGCTAATTTCGTTACGGGTTGTATGAAATTAATAACATAAAAATATTCTCAGGGCATATTCAGTGACAAATTAGGAAAATGAAGTTGTCTTAAATTTTTTTTTTGTAATGGTAATTCATGTTGATAAATCTAATATTTACAGCAATTAACGGTATTTAGTAAATCTAACAGTTATTGTACAATACGATACAATCAAATCAAACAATAAAAATATTATTAAACCAGAACAAACGATACAATCTATTCAAACTTTATACTCACAAAATAATACAATACAATATAATATATTATGAAATGATTGTTAACAACTATCCAAACAAGCTGGAAATGAAACAAAACAGGATTTAATTACAACTTATGTTTTGCATTTCATTGAAAGAAATATGAGAGGAAAAAGACAAACCAACTACGGACGCTTTTATTTGATGAATTAAAGACAATAACCTGTTCTGACGAAGAGGAAATTAACAGTTCATATATTATCGCAAATAAATAGAAGGACTTCAATTTATTATATGCCATATTTTGCTCCAAATACTTGACTGACGGTGCAATATTTGCATCATAATCCTCGTATTTTGACAGATTCAACCAGTAACAAGGTAATCATGTCTTTAACTTTGCCTTTAGAGTTTGTGTATCCATCGTCCTCTTTATACAGAGTATTCATCACACGTGCTAAATTTAATACTCGTTCGAGGATAAACATTGGTACTTTAGCAAGGAGGAATAATGCCCTATTTATATGTAACGACTCGACCGGTCGTTTTGAGTTTCAAGGTCCTGTTTAGTGGTTCGAGGTCTTGAATGGCATCATATTATGTATTATGACTTACCTGCATGGTCAGATTTAATTTTCAGATGTTTCACGAAGAATTTGGATGAGTGATTCTTACTTTAGAAGCTTAAGTTAAAATGTTGATCGAGATATGACTTTTGTGAAAACGACCCCGGAACGGTGTTTCGATGGTTACAATAGGTTCCTATCGTGATTTTGGACTTGGGCGTATGCCCGAAATCGAATTCGGAGGTTCGTATGTTGATTTGTATAGTTTTGCCGAAAGTTGGCACTTTAAAGACTTAGAATTTTGATAAGTTTGATCGTAGGCTGACTTTATAATTATCGTGTTTGGATATATATTTCGGGAATTGGAATAGGTCCATTTTTTTATTTGGAACTTGTTTGCAAAGTTTGGCGTCATTCCGAGTTGATATGATAGGAATCAGACGTGCGGTTGTGTTTTTAGAAGTTCTTGAGTTTCATAATGTTTCATATGTTTTGGAGGTCCGATTCATGGTTTGGATGTTAATTTGATGATTTGAACGCGCGAGGGAGTCCGTGTTATGTATTTAGACATGTGTTGATGTGTGGTTTGAAGCTCTGAGGGCTCGGGTGAGTTTCGGAGTGTTTGATAGAGTTTAAGTTCTGCTGGTCTTGCGTAGGTGCTTCAGGTCTCACATTTGCGAGATCTCGCTAGAGTCTACTAGGTTCGCATTTGCAATGGGGGGTGGGG
>AWOL01S0046381.1:26072-49414 GCA_000715115.1 Nicotiana otophora | reverse complement strand
GGGGGGAGCTTGTTCGCATTTGCGATCTTGGGGGTCGCATTTGCGGACTGAATGTCGCTGTCACGACCCAAAATCTCACCTTTCGTGATGGCGTCTATCTCAATACTAGGCAAGCCGACAATCTCAATAAAACACCATATCTTTTAAATGTGAAAATATAATATTTAAATTTAGCGGAAGAAAACTCATAAATATAGATATAAACACTCACAAAATTCGGTGTCATTGAGTACATGAGCATCTAATATGAATACAAAGTCAGACTGATAAAACACTGTCTGAAAGTATAGAACGGTACAATAACTGAAGGAAAGAGAGTCAAGGTCAGCGGATGCCACACAGCTACATTGATAGTCTCTAACTGATAGCACTCTGAGATCTAACAGTTGCCGTGTCCGAAAGTATCTGGATCTGCACACGAGGTGCAGAGTGTAGTATGAGTACAACCAACTTAATAAGTAACATGACTAACCTCTAGGCTGAAAGTAGTGACGAGCTCCGTAGGTACAGTCAAGTATAGAAATAATGGTACAGAAATGTAGGAATGCTTTCAAGTTCAACAATTAAACTCAGCACAGGTAAAAATAGATCAATTCTGAACAATATAAGGAATATTAAATCTTTGTATTTACATGCCAATGTACATACCGTATGTGATGCACCTTAGTGAAAACTTGGTGTTCTCACAATCTAAAAATATTCAATCACTCAGTACTGTATATGACCAATCCAGCCCAGGGAAGATCCATCCCTCGTATATATATATATATATATATATACATCAACTGACAGTCAGTCACCCAGTACTGTATAAGGCCAATCCAGCCCAGGGGAAAATCCATCCCAAAATATCAATAATTCGGACAAGATCCATGTCCAGAAAAAAGTCATCCCTCAATATAAAAGCTTCGGGTAAGATCCATGCCCAGGAAAAATCCATCCCTCAATATAAATGCTTCGGGCAAGATCCATCTCTCAATATATATATATATATATATATATATATAAGGGGAGTAGACTCCGAAGGGGCTCTTTCAGCAAAAGCGCTATAATAGCCAAATCCAGACATAAATAAATAAACATAAATATAACTCAGAATCTTCAGTCTCTTGGGCTCTCAATGATACGAAAATCAACCCGACATAATGATATGATGTATCAATAAATGACAACAGAGACTGATATATGATATGCAAGTGATAGATGTGACTGAGTACAAAATTATATTTTAAACAAATAGTTCAACAGCAATACGACCTATGTGGGTCCTAAATATATCGGCATGTAGCCTAAACATGATCTTTAATATGAGTCTAAGCTTAATTTTTCTAACACGTGGAGGATATGCGGATAATGACATTTATTTAATTATGCAACTCCACGGAATCAATTAAGTCACAATTCCTATGATGCACGCTCACACGCACGTCATATAGCATATGCGTCATCTCCAAACAATTCATACAGTGTGACTGCAGGGATTCATACCCTCAGAACCAAATTTAGAAGTGTTACTTACCTCAAACCGTGTAATGCTTTACTCTGCTATGCCTTTGCCTCACGAATTAGTCTCCGAAAGCCTCGTATCTAGCCATAATTAATTTGATTCAGTCAAAAAAATTATTGGAATTAATTCCATACGAAAACACCAATTTTCCAACAAAATCCAAAATTGCACACAGAAATCCACGTCTCGGAACCCGACAAAAGTTACAAAATCCGAAAGTTCATTCAACCACGAGTCTAACCATACCAATTTTCCAAATTCTGACAACGAATCGACCTCCAAATCCTCAATTTAAGGTATAGAAAATTTCTATCATTCCAAACCCAATTCACAAAATTCATGATAAAAACAACAATAGATTTATGTATTTCAACCAAAATCGAGTTAGGAATTTTTACCCCAATATTTTCCTTGAAAAACTCTCAAAACAATCGCCTCACCTGAGCTTCCTTGGTCCAAAAATGGAAGAATTAGACAAATTTGGACTTTATTCTGCTGACAAGGGGTTTGTTCTTTGCGTTCGCGACCCACCCCTTTCATTCGCGATGAACAAATTCCTCAACCGCGATTTTCAAACTCTTTCGAGATAGTCTCTAGTATAATGGTCATAACTCTTTGTACACAACTCCAAATAACAAATGGTTTAACATTCTGTAACTAGACACCAAGGACTATAATTTGTATTTATTGCTCATCTCCCAATTCCTTATAGATTGCGATATATAAGCTTCCAAAGTCAGCCCTGTGCAGTAGAGATTTCCAAACTCTTCCCAGACAGCCTATAGTGTATCCACCATACCTTTTTGTACAAAACTTCAAATGATAAATGGTTTACCTTCTGAAAACAAGACACAAAGGGCTACAACTTTCATTTTTTGATTATTTCCAAATTCTTTATAGATTGCGAGATATGAGCCTCCAAAGTCAGACCTATGCAACAGAGATTTCCTTCTTCGCGAACGCGAAGAACAAAATTCCAGAAGCCAAATCCTTCTTCGCGAACGCGAGCGGCTCCTTGTGAACGCGAAGAACAACACTAGACATCAGAAATTCAGTATCCAAAGTAGCCCAAAATGATCGAAAACACACTCTCAGGCCCCCGGGACCCCAACCAAATATACCAACTAGTCCTAACACATTATACGAACTAAGTTGAAACCTCTAATCACATCAAACAACGCTAAAACCACGAATAATACTCCAATTCAAGCTTAATGAAATTAAAATTTTCTAATTTCTACATTCGACGCCGCAACCTATCAAGTCAAGTCCGATTGACCTCAAATTTAGCACACAAGTCATAAATGACATAATGGAGCTATAAAAATATCCAGATCTGGATTCCGACTCCGATATAAAAAAGTCAACTCCCCAATTAAACTTCCAAACTTAAATTTCTATTTTAGCCATGTCAAGCCTAATTTAGCTACGGTCTTCGAAATAATTTTCCGGACATGCTTTTAAGTCCAAAAACACCATACAGAGCTATTGGAATCATCAAAACTTTATTCCGGGGTCATTTACACATAAGTCGACATCCGGTTACTATTTTAACTTAAGCTTTAAACCTTAGAACTAAGTGTTCCAATTCATTCAAAAACCTCACCGGACCCGAACCAATCACCCTGGCAAGTCACATAACAGCTGTAAAGCACACATTGAGCAGTAAATGTTGGAACGAGGATGAAAAACTCAAAACGACTGCCCGGTTCGTTACATTCTCCCCCACTTAAACATACATTCGTCCTCGAACGTGTCAAGAGTTATTTCCAAGCCATCACATCACTATTCCATCTTACCACGCACACACCCGGGGGTGATCCCATGCCACCATATTTCATATGGGCCTGACAATACCACGTAATTGAAGATCATTAATTCAACCTTAGCCCATAAGCCTTGGAATTCAATTTCCAACATTCAAAATTTCCTTTCAAGGCCCGAATCTCACATCTACACACTGTATGAGTCTGAAAAAGCTGTATCAAACCATAACCGTAACCCCAAATATTATCACGTAACATACTACACAACTCGCATGCCCGCAACACCATTCTTGATCACAGTAACTACTCCAAACTAACCCGGTAATAGTACTAAACCACATATCAAGACAAACCTCGTTCCAAAACCTTCGTACACTGCTGATATTAAAAGAAACACACGGAATCTCATAACCACATATTAGATCAACAAGTCTTGGAGCTCTCTCGCCCCAACCCGAACAATAATCACTTTCTAAGCCGACTTTCGATGTCATCCTCCCAAATATACTGTAACCAAATCAGATAGTACACATTCTAGGCCCAATGATCTTATATTATTAAACACAACTATCCCACAGGCATGCCACACCGATATAACTCAAGCCACAATTGCGCACCCCGTGTACCCAAAAATAGAAAATATCTCAAAGAAGAGAACCGTATTGAGAGTTCAACAAGCACCACCACAACTGCAATGCTATAAGCTCATTATATATAGTAGAACTAAGAGACACAAATTTAATAACAGTAACCATCTCTTCTAGAGCTCACATTAACATCACTCGCACGGACAACTCACGTGCTATAGTATCAATATTTGGACCCACACGGACAACTCACGTGCCAATAATATAATCCGCATGGCATTTCCACATGCCTTCACTTCAAGCATATCATACAGGAACAATCAAATAAGTACACATGTATATGATAAATGAATTAAGATTCTCATGCTCCTGGATTGGTATAAATAACACGTCATAGAGAAGGCAGGTGCAAAGTGTGCTATTACCACTCAAATCGGCAAGTTAACACAGAAATAGTAACTACTCAATTTATTCAAGGAATTAGTCTCTTTGTAACCTCAAGTGTAGTCCAGATAGTTCTCGACAAAGGTACGGATACGATAAATGTTATAACTTTACGCTTAACAGTCAACTCTAGACATATCACAGCCTAGGAATTCTTCTGAGTATGAGTACTTGCTATGACGCCCACATATGGGATCAAACCATACATATATATGCACTCATAGCGCATAGCTATCACAAATAATTAACGTAACTAGTGCCTTTATTGAGTTTAAATAAAAACACTCACCCCAAACAGGCCGCCACCCTGAAACAATATGCTTCTGAGAACTCCCAGTCTCCAAATTTATAGAGCACATGAATCACCGTAACTGATCCCAACTCCAATACTCGAATGACTAACACATCTTTCATGCACGGTCATCCCACTAGATATACTTCCATAATTCTTCCATGCCGTATAGCGATAATTGGCATATCAGCAGCCTATCACCCAGGTGAGTACCGTAATACCGATGAACATCCATAAGTCAAAACAAAATGCGCCTTCTGAAATATGCACCATTCTCAAGGATTACCGAGCAATTATAACATTAATCTAAATATCTGAAACTGACCATTCTGTCCAGAATTTGTGACTTTCCCTTCAAGAATAAACTGTCACCTTGTACATGTAAATCTCAATCACGCATAACACACCACCTTTATCATGCCATAATGTGACAAACACAAGAATCTCGTTATTAACTCTGGTAACTAGCAAATTACATACCCAGTCATTTAGAAACCTTTATCTTGATTCCTTCTAGGAGGAAATCACAATACACAACACATTCCCCACACCGGTAGAAAATATCCGGTTCAAACCATGGTAGAAACCATCAAGAATACTTTGAAATCCATTTGCACTTAATCAGGCTATCAGAACTAAATTCCTCTAACTCGACCAAGCCACGCAGGTCACCAAACCCAAGAATATTGCCACCAAAATATCTGCAGAGCCTCACTACATCATAATTAACCTCAAGTTGACACTTCTCCTTATCAGAACACTACGATCCTTATCCAAAGCTCACTATAAGATATCCTAACGCAAAACCATACCGCCTTAAGCCCCATAAACCACTATATTCTTCTTAAGGACCATAAAAGTACCACAACCGACACACCCACTCTGAAGGAACTTATGTGAATTTTAAAATTGTTTCTCTTTCCTTTTGATACTGAAATGTAGAATCTATAGTCATAAATAATTACCGCAAGTCCTGATACCATCCAATGTAAATAACTGATTATGGCGATATAAAAATTCTGAAAATTTTTCAATTGACATATATACATTTTGAATCCATTAGAACCCTTTCGAAAGTCACTCACTATGCTCAAATCTAAATTGCACCGCCCAAACGGGCCGAAAGACACAATCCCCATTAGCACAACAGCCCCTAAAGAAGTAACCCTACCTTAACACTACTAATCAAATTCATACTTCGTGCGCACTACATCCTTCGAAATAACAATTTAATCATTTCATGACTTTTTTCTTCATATTTTCATAAAGTACAATATAACCCGCATTCAAGAAATTTTCTTACTCGAGTCATCCCCGATCTCAACCTCTGCAAGTCATAACTAATCAATAAGTATGCCTCAGACCAAAACCAATACCACACATAAGCATGCAATCGAATCATAGATAGCAGACTCCCTCACTTGACTCAAAGCCATATAACAAAACATCTGATAACTCACCATACCCATACTCTACTATTATCATAATCCCGTAGTCAATTCCACAAAAATTCTTCACAAGCTCAGGTAACAAAAACCATAAAATACCTCAAATCATCTACTAAGCTCGCCTTCATCCCCGTGACGGTCAAGTAAACTTTCTCAACTAATCCAAACTCAAATCTCAACGCATATACCCCACTGGGAGAAAAGAAACCCTCCACTTGACATTATAAGGAACAAATATACATAGATTACTCTGCAGGAGATAACCCACCTGCTTAGCCTCAAATTGGCATCTTGCTATACCCTTTCACGGCCACAATTACTACCGAATCACTTAATATTTATGATTTTGAACTCATCAATACAACATGAAAATCTACTTCGCTCAACAATTAAATATCATGACAGATCCCTCAACGCACACACAACTTAAGACCGTACGTCACATCAAAATAGGAATCAAGTACCCAATAGAAAACTCTTGAGTCACAAGTAAACTTTATTTGTCTCATTCAACCCATCTGAACACATCCCGCATTCACATCATACTCATCATATAGTCATTCAACCACTCATCGAGCCATAAATTCCACTCATAGGGATACTACCGAATGCATAAGTCCAAATGCACAAGTTCTCACAACTGAAACTACCGAGCTTAAGCCGCGGTCTAACCCTGGTCTCGAGTCCTCCAGACTAGCCCATCACCAAAACACAAAACACTAATCTCGAAACTCATTCATGGAATCACAAGTCGGCGATGCACAGATGATACCGAGCGCCCACATGCGCACACTAATGCCTGGAAGGGATTCAAAGAGTTATGTTTCAAGCTGAATCAATGTCGCACGATAGAATACAAGAAAGTAAAATTTCCTAAGGGCTCGGCATCCTCTCAAAGATAAGTACAGACGTCTCCATACTGATCTGCAAACTCTACTAAACCTACTCATGACTCGTGAGACCGATGTAACCTAGGCTCTGATACTAACTTGTCACGACCCAAAATCTCACATGTCGTGATAGCGCCTATCTCAATACTTGGCAAGCCTAAAATCTCAATAAAACACTATATCTTTTAAATTTGAAAACATAATATTTAAATTCAGCGGAAGAAATCTCACAAATATAGATATGAACACTCCTAAAACCCGGTGTCACTGAGTATATGAGCATCTAAAAAGAATACAAAGTCTGGCAGATAAAACACTATCTGAAAGTATATAAAAGTGCAATAACTGAAGCAAAGAGAGTCAAGGCTAGTGGATGCCAGGAAGCTACGTTGATAGTCTCCAACTGATAGCACTCTGAGATCTAACAGTCGCCGTGTCCGGAAGCACCTGGATCTGCACATGAGGTGCAGAGTGTAGTATGAGTACAACCAACTCAATAAGTAAAAGACTAACCTCTGGGCTGAAAGTAGTGACGAGCTTCGCAGGTACAATCCAATATAGAAATAACGGTACAGAAATGTAGGCATGCTTTCAAGTTCAATAGTTAAATTTAGCACACGTAAAAATAAATCAATTCTGAATAATATAAGGAATATTAAATCTTTGTATCTACATGCCAATGTACATACCGTATATGATACACCTTAGTGAAAAATCCGTGTACTAACAATCTTAAAATACTCAATCACTTAGTCCTGTATATGGACAATCCAGCCCAGGGAAGATCCATCCCTCATATATATGTACACATGAACTGACAGTCAATCGCCCAGTACTCTATAAGGCCAATCCACCCCAGGGAAAAATCCATCCCCAAATATAAATGATTCGGACTAGATCCATGTCTAGGGAAAATCCATCCCTCAATATAAATGCTTTGGGGAAGAACCATGCCCAGGGAAGATCCATCCCTAAATATATATATATATATATATATATATATATATATATAGGCAGACTCCGAAGGGGATCCTTCAGCCCAAGCGCTATAATAGGCAAATCCAGGCATAAATAAATAAACATAAATTTCACTCAGAATCTCCAGTCTCTCGGGTTCTCAATGACATGAAAATCAACCCGACATAATGATATGATGTTTAAATAAATGACAACAGAGACTGAGATATGATATGCAAGTGACAGATGTGATTGAGTACAAAATTATATTTTAAACATATAGTTCAACAGCAATACGACCCATGTGGGTTCCAAAATATATCGGCGTGTAGCCTAAACATGATCTTTAATATGCGTCTCAGCTCAATTTCTCAAACACGTGGAGGATATGCGGATAATGACATTTATTTAATTATTCAACTCTTCGGAATCAATTAAGTCACAATTCCTATGATGCACGCCCACATGCACGTCACCTAGCTTGTGCGTCATTTCCAAACAATTCATACAACACGTACTTCAGGGATTCATACCCTCATAACCAAATTTAGAAGTGTTACTTACCTCAAACTATGTAATTATTTACTCCGCTATTCCTTTGCCTCGCGAATTGGTCTCTGAAAGCCTCGTATCTAGCCACAATTAATTTAATTCAGTCAATAGAAATTATTGGAATTAATTCCATATGCAAATACCAATTTTTCAACCAAATCCGAAATTGCACTCAAAATCGCCTGTGGGTCCCACATCTCGGAACCCGACAAAAGTTACAAAATTCAAAAGCCCATTCAACCACAAGTCTAACCATACCAATTTTGTCAAATTCCGACAACGAATCAACCTCCAAATCCTCAATTTAAGGTATAGAAAATTTCTACCATTTTCAACCCAATTCACTAATTTTATGATAAAAACAACAATAGATTCATGTATTTTAACCAAAATCGAGTTAGAAATGTTTACCCTAATAGTTTCCTTGAAAAACTCTCAAAACAATCGCCTCACCCGAGCTTCCTTGCTCCAAAAATGGAAGACTGAGACGAATTTGGACTTCATTCTGCTGACAAGGGGTTTGTTCTTCGCATTCGCGACCCACACATCGCGTTCGCGATGAACAAATTCCTCAACCGTGATTTCCAAAATCTTTCGAGACAGTCTCTAGTATAATGGTCATAACTCTTTGTACACAACTCCAAATAACAAATGGTTTAACATTCTGTAACTAGACACCAAGGACTATAATTTGTATTTGTTGCTCATCTCCCAATTCCTTATAGATTGTGATATATAAGCTTCCAAAGTCAGCCCTGTGCAGTAGATATTTTCAAACTCTTCCCAGACAGCCTATTGTGTATCCACCATATCCTTTTGTACAAAACTCCAAATGACAAATGGTTTACCTCCTGAAAACAAGACACAAAGAGCTAAAACTTTCATTTTTGGATTATCTCCAATTTATTTATAGATTGCGAGATATGAGCCTCCAAAGTCAGACCTATGCAACAGAGATTTCCATCTTTGCGAACGCGAAAAACAAAATTTCAGAAGCCAAATCCTTCTTCGCGAATGTGAGCGGCTCCTCGCGAACGCGAAGAACAACACCAGAGGCCTCCGGGACCCCAACCAAATATACCAACAAGTCCTAAAATATGATACGAACTAAGTCAAAACCTCTAATCATATCAAGAAAATCTAAAATCACAAATCACATCAAACAACGCTAAAATAATGCTAAGCTTTAGACCTTGGAACTAAGTATTCCAATTTATTCCAAAATATCACCGGACCCGAACCGATCACCCCGGCAAGTCACATAACAACAGTAAATCATAAATTGAGCATTAAATGGGGGAACAGGGCTAAAATACTCAAAACTACTGGCCGGGTCATTACAGTCGCATTTGCGACGTTGCAGGACTGTGAGGGTCTTCTCTTTTGCGATCACTTCCTCGCGTTTGCGAGGTTCACATTTGCGACCGGGCATAAGAGCTGAGGGACGAGAATTTAGGCCATATTTCATATCTTTGAACCTCAGACTCCGTAGGGGGCGATTTTGAAGATGGATTTTAATCTACAATCATTGGGTAATTGATTTTGATCAATTTCCAACCATTTTACATGATTATATGTGAGATTTAACATCTAAATTATGAGAATCAAAGTGAAATTTTTAGAAACTTTGTCTATGTTTTAAAAAATGAGAATTTAAGTTTTGAGAGTCGATTATGACTCAGATGTTTAAACAAAACACATATATAGACTCGTGCGGTTATGGGTAGTTGGAATCTGTAACGACCCGGCCTGTCATTTTGAGAATAATAGCCCCGATCCCCTATTAACTACATCCCCTATATCTTTTTCTGCTTATGTGACTTGCCAAGAGATTTTATTATTTGTTTCGGAGTATTTTTGGGAGACTTAGTCCCTACACGAAAGCTTAAGACTTAGGATTTTGACCGTAGTTGGAACTCTATGAAGAAGACATCGGAAAGGAGTTACATCAGTTCTGTTAGCTCTGTTGGATGATTTTAGACTCAGGAGCGTGTCCGAAATGTGTATTGGAGGTTTGTAGCCGATTTAGGCTTGAATTGGCGAAAGTCAAAATTTTAGAGATTTTGACCGGTAGTGGACGTTTTAATATCGGGGTCAGATTTTGATTCCAGAAGTTGGAGTAGATCCGTAATGGCAATTATGACCTGTGTGCAAAATTTGAGGTCAATCGGACGTGATTTGATATGTTTCGACATCGCTTGTAGAAGTTTGAATATCAAAGTTCAATAAGTTTGAATTGGAGAGTGATTTGTGTTTTTACCGTTGTTTGTTATAATTCGAGGGATCGAATAAGTTCATATGGTATTTTAGGACTGATTGGTATGTTTGGTTGAGGTCCTGGGGGCCTCGGGTGTGTTTCGAATGCTTAACGGATTGAATTTGGACTTAGGCTAGTTGCTGAAGATTTTCTAGTTTCTGGTGTTTTCGCACCTGCAGAGAGGAGACCGCAGGTGCAGACTCTCATGTGTGTATGAAGGAGCGCAGATGCAGGATTTGGTAGCCCAAGTTGGGTTCGTAGATGCGGAGGTAATTGCGCAGAAGCAGCCTCGTTTCTGCGGTTGGTTTGTGCGCATGAGCGGTGAGGGTCGAAGGTCGGTTCCTTGGTCGCAGGAGCGCATCCGCAGGTGCGGCTCTTCTCTCACAGATGTGGACCCAGGGGACTTAAGTTAAGTCTGTACCTATGATGGAATTTTCACAGGTGCGGCATCGCAGGTGTGATTATAGGCCCGCACATGCGAGATCGCTGGGCAGAAAAGGCCAAGTTTGAGGGTTTTATCCCATTTTCAATTTTTGGGACTTTGAGAGCTTGGATTTGGGCGATAATTTGGGAGATGTTCAGAGGATGCTTTAGGGTAACAATTCTTAACCCATTTATGGTTATATTCTAGTAATCTATCACTAATTTCATCTTTTAATTTCGGATTTGGGTGGAAAATGTGGGAAAAATGGAAAGAAGTTCTTCAACTAAAGTTTTGGGTTTTGATCGAGATTTTGATATCTGATTTGGATAATTTTGGTACGAGTGAACTCATGAGTGAATGAGTGTTCATATTTTGTGACTTTTACCTGATTCCGAGTCGTGGGCCCGGGGAGGCCTTTTAGGGCAATTTTCAAAATTCTTGTTAAGGCCTTGATTTCATTAATTACATTAGTCTAATTTAGTTGTATTTATGGTATGAAATTGTTTTTGGCTAGATTTGGGACATTCGGAGTCGGATTATCGAGGAAAGGGCATTCTTACTGATTGATTCAGCTTGGTTCGAGGTAAGTGGCTTGCCTAACATTGTATGGGGGAAATCCCCTTAGGATTTGGTACTGTTGTGATATGTGAGCGTCGTGTACGTGAGGTGATGAGTACGTACATAGGCTATTTGTTGTAAAATCTGATTTATTTTACTGAGTAGCAACCTGTGTTTCCTTAAATTTGAGTTATACCGTTTGAATGAGTATTAGTCTGTTTTCATCCTTAATTGAGCTTTTCCAATATGTGTAGTTATCCTGTTTAGTCTAATATCGCATATATACGTGCTTTAACTACTTATTTAAACTCTGTGAAGCATGCCTAGTTGATTTCCTATTTTTCCTTATTTATTATCAGTATAACTGTAGAAATCTTGCTGTTAACTGTTGTATTTATCGGTCTGAGATGTGTGTTTCCTTTTGAGACTACGAGGCGATTCCTCGGGAGTTCTCCCTGCACATTTACTTTTGAAACTACGAGGTGGTTCCTCGGGAGTTCTCCCTACACATTTGCTTTTGAGACTACGAGGCGGTTCATTGAGAGTTCTCCCTACATATTTACTTTTGAGACTATGAGGCGGTACCTAGGGAGTTCTCCCTGTATATTTACTTTTGAGACTACGAGGCGGTACCTCGGGAGCTCACCCTTTATATTTATTTTGGGACTATGAGACGGTATCTCGGGAGATCCCTTGTTGTTTACCCCTGTGTGTTGTATTGTTTCCTTGCCATATTTCCTTTTGTTAAATTCTAGTCTATCATTATAATGTATATTCTCCTTCCTTATTTATTATTTACCGGGTGGCCTGACCTGACCTAGTCACTACTCGACCGGGGTTTGGCTTGGCACTTACTGGGTGCCATTGTGGTGTACTCATGTTACTCTTCTGCACATGTTTTGTGTGCAGATCCAGGTACTTCTTATCAGCCCCGCTATTAGCTGATATTGCTTGCTGCTGTACGGAGACTTCAGGGTACATATGCCGTATCCGCAGATCTCAGAGTCCCCTTCTATTCTCTCCTATGTCATTTACGTTCCGTACTTCTTTTGATAGACTCTGGTGTATTGAGATACAAGTTTTCTTTTGTAGCTTGTGACTTATGATGTTTCGGGTTTTGGGAATACTGTGTATTACTAGAGTGTGGGTTATTGTAAATACTGAGCGGCATTGTTACTAGTTATTTAGTTATCTGTTGCAGATAGTTGTTATGTTTTACTTCCATTTTTGTTATTTCTGTATTTGTTTAGGCTTACCTAGTCGTAGAGACTAGGTGCCGTCATGATTTCTTACGGAGGATCGTGGGTCATGAAAAGTTGGTATCAGATCTCTAGGTTCATAGGTGTCGTGAGTCACAATCCGGTTTATTAGAGTCTCGCGGATCGGTACGGAGACGTCTGTACTTATCTTCGGGAGGCTATGGAACTGTTAGGAAAAATTACACTTCTTTGATTCACAAGACGGGGTCGGGGTAGAGGCTGAGGACGTCCACATGGTGCAGCCAGAGCACCCACACGAGATGCTATAGAAAAGTCTCCAGTAGCTCCAACTGGAGGGCAGGCACCTGAGGTACCTATTCCTGCACCATCCCTCTAGGAGACTCTAGCCTAGTTTCTGAGCATGTTCAGCACCTTACCTCAGCCCATACCCTTGAGCAGCGGGTTCAGATCAACCAAATTTCGGAGATTTTTCTGATGCAACCAGTAGCTCCAGCTCAGCCCAAGGTTAGGGTAGCAGTTTCTGAGGCGGAGCAGCTCATACTTGAGAGGTACAAGAAGTACCACCCTCCTACCTTTAGTGGATTGGCGTCATAGGATGCCTAGGGTTTTCTGGATGAGTGTCATCGTATTCTCCATACTATTGGTGTAGCGAAGTTGAGTGAGGTTTCCTTTACTGCAATCCATCTTAGAGGAGCAGCTTATCATTGGTGGCGTGCTTATGAGATGAGTAGTCCGGCTGAGGCAGCTTCACTTACATGGACTCAGTTCTCGGACATATGTTTTAGAGAGTATGTCCCTCAGAGCCTCAAGGACGCATGGAACGTTAAGTTTGAGCAGTTGCGCACTGTATCAGAGTATTCAATTTGCTTTAGTGATTTGGCCCGACATGCACCAACCTTGGCTGCCATAGTTCGAGAGAGGGTTCGTCGGTTTATTGAGGGACTCCACCCCAGTATCAAGATTAGTATGATCAGGGAGCTGGAGATGGATATTTCTTATCAGCAGGTTGTGAGTATTACTAGGAGATTAGAGGGCATGCTCGCTCAGGATAGAGAGGAGAGAGAGGCGAAGAAGTCTTGAGAGTCTGGCACTTACAGTGGTACTCATGCCTCAGCTGCAATTCACCATGGTAGGGGCTGTGGGAGTCACCCCATTCATTCATCTCTTCCAGCCGCCAGTGGTATTTCGGTCCCTTCTAGGCCCCAAAGGCCTTATTATAGACCGCCAGTGTCTAGTGTGACTCCTACACGGGGTGCTTTTAGCGGTCAGTCCAGCAGATCTGGCCCGAGCCAGTCACAGCAGCCACAGCCTCCGAGAGCTTTTTTTGAGTGTGGTGACACTCGCCATGTGGTAAGGGATTAACGTAGACTAATGAGGGGTGCATCTCCACAGACTTCACAGCCACCGCATGCTCTGCCGGGTCCTCAGGCTATGATTCTAGCACCAGCTACTGCCCCACCTGCTCAACCAACTCGAGGTGGATATCGGGGAGGTCGAGGTCGCCTTAGAGGGGGAGGCCAGGCCAGATATTATGCTCTTTCGGCTCGTACAGAGGCTGTTGTTTCCGACTCTATCATTACAGGTATTGTTCCAGTCTTTCATAGAGACAAGTGGGTCTTATTTGATCCATGCTCTATATATTCCTATGTATACTCTTATTTTGCCCCGTATTTGGGCGTATCTCGAGATTTCTTGAGTTCTCCTATTTATGTGTCTACTCTTATGGGAGATTCTCTTATTGTGGACCGCGTGTATCGGTCGTGTTTCATTTCTCTTAGTGGTTTTGAGACCAGGGCCGATTTATTATTGCTCAGTATGGTAAACTTTGATGTTATCTTGGGCATGGACTGGTTGTTGCCCCATTATGCTATTCTTGATTATCACGCTAAGACCGTGACGCTGGCTATGCCAGGTCTACCACGATTAGAGTGGAGAGGTACCTTAGAGTATACTCCTAGCAAAGTTATTTCATTTCTTAAAGCTCAACGAATAGTTGAGAAGGGGTGTGGCGCATATCTAGCTTATGCGAGAGATGTCAGTATTGATGCCCCTACAGTTAAGTCAGTCCCAGTAGTGAGGGACTCTCCAAATGTGTTTCCAGCCGATCTTCCAGGCATGCCAACCGATAGAGATATTGATTTTGGCATTGATTTGTGGTCGGGCACTCAGCCCATCTCTATTCCTCCATATCGCATGGCTCCTCCTAAGCTGAAGGAGTTGAAGGAGCAATTACAAGAGTTGCTTGATAAGGGCTTCATTCGGTCCAGTGTGTCACTGTGGGGTGCTTCGGTCTTATTTGTAAAGAAACAGGATGGTTCTATGCGTATGTGGATTTATTATCGTCAGCTGGACAAAGTTACAGTGAAGAACATGTATCCATTGCCTTGTATTGATGATTTATTTGATCAGCTATAGGGTGCCAGAGTGTTTTTCAAGATTGATTTACATTCCGGCTATCATCAGTTGAAGATTCGGGAGCCAGATATCCCAAAGACTGCTTTTAGGACTCGTTATGGTCACTACGAGTTCCTTGTGATGTCTTTTGGGCTGACCAATGCCCCAATCTCTTTTATGCACTTGATGCATAGTGTGTTCCGGCCTTATCTTGATTCTTTCATTATTATGTTTATTGACGACATTCTGATGTACTCCCGGACTCCGGAGGATCATGAGCAACACCTGAGGACTGTGCTTCAGACCTTGAGAGAAAAGAAGTCATATGCAAAATTTTCAAAGTATCAGTTTTGGCTAGGCTCAGTGGCATTCTTGGGTCATGTAGTATCGAGTTATGGGATCAAGGTGGATCTGAAGAAGGTGGAAGCAGTGCAGAGTTGGCCTAGACCGTTATCAGCTATGGAGATCCAGAGTTTTCTTAGTTTGGCAGGGTATTACTGTCGTTTTGTAGAGGGATTCTCATCTATTACAGCACCTATGACCAGGCTGACCCAGAAGGGTTCTCCACTCAGGTGGACAAAGGAGTGTGAGTGGATCTTTCAGAAGCTCAAGACAGCTTTGACTACAACCCCAGTATTGGTATTGCCTACAGGTTCGAGGTCTTATACTGTATATTGTGATGCATCGCGGATTGGTCTTGGTGCAGTGTTGATGTAGGACGGTAGGGTGATTGCCTACGCGTCCAGACAATTGAAGGTGCATGAAAAGAACTATCCTATCCACGACCTTGATTTAGCAGCTATTGTTCATGCCTTGAAGATTTGGCGAAACAATTTGTACGGTGTCCCTTGTGAGATTTACACTGATCATCGGAGATTGCAGCATCTGTTCAAGCAAAAAGATCTCAACTTGCATCAGAGGAGGTGGTTGGAGCTACCTAAGGACTATGATATCACCATTTTATACCATCCAGGGTAGGCCAATGTAATGGCCGATGCTTTGAGTCACCGGGTAGAGAGTTTGGGGAGTTTAGCATATCTACCAGCAGTAGAGAGGCCATTAGCGTTGGATGGTCATGCCTTAGCCACCCAGTTTGTGAGATTGGATATTTCTGAGCCGAGTCGAGTATTGGCTTGTGTGGTCTCTCGGTGTTCTCTTTATGATCGTATCATGGAGCTTCAGTATGATGAGCCCCATCTGCTTGTCCTTAGGGACACGGTTCATCACGGTGATGCTAAGGAGGTCACTATTGGGGATGATGGTGCATTGAGGATGTAGGGTAGGCTATACGTGCTCAATGTAGATGGATTGCATGAGTTGATTCTCTAGGAGGCTCACAGCTTGCGGTACTCCATTCATCCAGGTGCCACGAAGATGTACCAGGACTTGAGTCAGCATTACTGGTGGAGGAGGTTGAAGAAGGACATAGTGGAGTATGTAGCTCGGTGTCAAAATTACCAGCAAGTGAAGTATGAGCATTAGCGGCCAGGTGGGTTGCTTCAGAATTTAGAGATTCCGGAGTGGAAATGGGAGCGAATCACTATGGATTTCATGGTTGGACTTCTACGGACCCAGCGAAAGTTTCATGCAGTTTGGGTGATTATGGATAGGCTGACCAAGTCAGCTCATTTCATTTTTGTGATGACTACCTATTCTTCTGAGTAGCTGGCTCGAATTTATATCCGCGAGATCGTCAGGCTTCATGGCGTACCTGTATCTATCATCTCTGACTGGGGTACGCAGTTTACATCACAGCTCTGGAGGGCCATACGGCATGAGTTGGGAACTCGAGTGGAGCTGAGCACAACATTTCACCCTCAGACGGACGGACAGTCCGAGCGCACTATTCAGATATTGGAGGATATGCTTCGTGCATGTGTGTTAGATTTTGGAGGTTCTTGGGATCAACTCTTTCCACTTGCGGAGTTTGCCTACAACAACAGTTATCAGTGGAGCATCCAGATGGCACCGTATAAGGCTCTGTATGGTCTGCGGTGTCGGTCTCCAGTGGGTTGGTTCGAGACGGGCGAGGCTAGATTATTGGGTACATACTTAGTTTAGGATGCCCTGGATAAGGTGAAGGTGATTCAGGATCGACTTCGCGCAGCCCAGCCCAAACAGAAGAGTTATGCGGATCGTAAGGTTCGCGATGTTGCATTCATGGTTGGAGAGCGGGTCTTGCTCCGGGTTTCGCCTATGAAGGGCGTAATGAGGTTCGGGAAGAAGAGCAAGCTGAGCCCAAGGTTCATTGGTCCCTTTGAGGTGTTGCGGCGTGTTGGGGAGGTTGCTTATGAGCTTGCCTTACCTCCCAGTCTAGAAGGAGTTCATCCGGTATTCCATGTTTATATGCTCCGGAAGTATCACGGTGATCCCCCTTATATGCTGGATTTCAGCTATGTCCAGTTGGACAAGGATCTATCTTATGTTGAGGAGCTAGTGGCTATATTGGATAGGCAGGTCCGAAAGCTGAGGTCAAAGAACATTGCTTCAGTGAAGGTTCAGTGGAGGGGTCTGCCGATCAAGGAGGCAACTTAGGAGACCGAGCAGGATATGCGCAGCTATTATCCTCATCTTTTCACCACTTCAGGTATGTCTCTATGCTCGTTCCAGAATGAACGATTGTTTTAAGAAGGGGAGGATGTAACGACCCAGCTTGTCGTCTTGAGAGTAATAGCCCCGACCCCCTATTAACTGCTTCCACCGTATCGTTTTCTTCTTAAGTGACTTGCCGGGAGGTTTTGTTGTTGGTTTAGAAGTATTTTTCGGATACTTAGTCCCTAAACGGAAGCTTAAGCATTAGGATTTTGACCGTAGTTGGAATTGTACAACTCCGGAATGGAGTTTCGTCGGTTCCATTTGCTCCGTTGGATTAGTTTGGACTTAGGAGCGTGTCCGGAATGTGTATTGGAGGTCTGTAGCCGATTTAGACTTGAATTGGTGAAAGTCGAATTTTTGATCGGTAATGGACTTTTTGATATCTTGGTCGGATTTTGATTTCGAAAGTTGGAGTGGATTGCTCTAGTGGTGACCACCCTCCACTTCCAACTAAGAGGTTGTGAGTTCGAGTCACCCTAAAAGCAAGGTGGGGAGTTCTTGGAGGGAAGGAGTCGGGGGTCTATCGGAAACATCCTCTCTACCCCAGGGTAGGGGTAAGGTCTGCGTAAAAACTACCCTCCCCAGACCCCACTAGTGGGATTATACTGGGTTGTTATTTTTGTTGTTGTTGGAGTAGGTCTGTAATGTCAATTATGACTTGTGTGCAAAATTTGAGGTCAATCGGACGTGATTTGATATGTTTCGGCATTGATTGTAGAAGTTTGAAGTTTCAAAGTTCATTAAGATTGAATTGGAGGGTGATTTGTGTTTTTAGCGTTGTTTGATATGATTCGAGGGATCAACTAAGTTTGTATGGTGTTTTAGGACTGGTTGGTATGTTTGGTTGAGGTCCCGGGAGACTTGGGGGTGTTTTGGATGCTTAACGGATTAAATTTGGACTTAGGCTAGTTGCTGAAGATTTTCTGGTTTCTGGCGTTTTCGCACTTGCAGAGGGGAGGCCGCAGGTGCGGACTCTCACGTGCAGATGAAGGAGCACAGATGCGGGATTTGGCAGCCCAATCTAGGTTCGTAGGTGCGGAGGTAATTGCGCATAAGCGGCCTCGCTTCTGCGGTTAGTCTGTGCACAGGAGCGGTGAGGGTCGCCGGTGCGGTTCCTTAGTCGCAGGAGTGCATCCGCAGGTACGGCGCTTCTCTCGCAGATGCGAACCCAGGGGACTTAAGTTAAGTCCGTACCTGCGATGGAATTTCTGCAGGTGCAGCATCGCATGTGCGATTATAGGCCCGCAGATGCGAGATCGCTGGGCAGAAAAGGCCAAGTTCGAGGGTTTTATCCCATTTTCAATTTTGGGACTTTGAGAGCTCGAATTTGGGAGATTTTCATAGGAAGCTTTTGGGTAACGATTCTTAACCCACTTATGGTTATATTCTAATAATCTATTGCTAATTTTGGATTTGGGTGAAAATTCTAGAAAAATGGGAAGAAGTTTTTCAACTAAGATTTTGGGTTTTGATTGAGATTTTGATATCGGATTTGGACAATTTTGGTACGAGTGAATTCGTGAGTGAATGGGTTTTCATATTTGTGACTTTTATTCGATTTCGAGACGTAGGTCCGGGGAGGCTTTGTAGGGCGATTTTCAAAATTCTTGTTAAAGCCTTGATTTCCTTGATTAAATTAGTCTAATATAGTTGTATTTATGGTATGAAATTATTTTTGTCTAGATTTGGGTCATTCGGAGTCGAATAATCGAGGAAAGGGCATTGCTTGGTTCGAGGTAAGAGGCTTGCCTAACTTTGTGTGGGGGAAATCCCCTTAGGATTTGGTACTGTTGTGATATGTGAGCGTCGTGTACGTGAGGTGATGAGTACGTACACTGGCTATTTGTTGTAAACTCTGATTTATTTTACTGAGTAGCAACCTGTGTTTCCTTAAATTTGAGTTATACCATTTAAATGAGTATTAGTCTGTTTTCATCCTTAATTGAGCTATTCAAATATGTGTAGTTACCCTGTTAAGTCTAATATTGCATATCTACGTGCTTTAACTGCTTATTTGAACTCTGTGAAGCATGCCTAGTTGATTTCCTGCTTTTCCTTGTTCTTTATCAGTATAACTGTAGAAATCTTGCAGTTGACTGTTGAATTTATTGGTTTGAGCTATGTGTTTACTTTTGAGACTACGAGGCGGTTCCTCGGGAGTTCTCCCTGCACATTTACTTTTGAGACTACAAGGCGGTTCCTCGGGAGTTTTTCCTGCACATTTACTTTTGAGACTACGAGGCGGTTCCTTGGTAGTTCTCCCTGCATATTTACTTTTGAGACTACGAGGCGGTACATCGGGAATTCTCCCTGTATATTTACTTTTGAGACTACGAAGTGGTACCTCGGGAGTTCTCTCTGTATATTTATTTTGGGACTACGAGACGGTATCTCGGGAGATCCCCTGTTGTTTACCCTTGTGTATTGTACTGTTGCCTTGCTGTGTTTCCTTTTGTTAATTTCTAATATCTCATTATATTGTATATTCTTCTACCTTATTTATTATTTAACGGTGGGCCTTACCTAACCTCGTCACTACTCTACCGGGGTTAGGCTTGGCACTTACTGGATACTATTATGGTATACTCATGATACTCTTCTACGCATGTTTTGTGTGTAGATCCAGGTACTTCTTATCAGCCCCGCTATTAGCTGAGAGTGCTTGTTGCTGTACGGAAACTTCAAGATACATCTGCCGCGTCCGCAGACCTCGAAGTCCCCCTCTATTCTATCCTATGTCATTTACCTTCCGTACTTTTTTTGATAGACTCTGGTGTATAGAGATACTAGTTTTCTTCGGTAGGTTATGACTTATAACGTTCCGGGTTTTGGGAATACTTTGTATTACTAGAGTGTGGGTTATTGTAAATGTTGAGCGGCAATGTTACCAGTTATTTAGTTATCTGTTTCAGATAGTTGTTAAGTTTTACTTCCATTTTTGTTATTTCCGTATTTGTTTAGGCTTACCTAGTCATAGAGACTAGGTGCCGTCACGACGTCTCACGGAGGGCGCTTGGGTCGTGACAAAATCTTCCCTTGGACCCGAGTTTTGACAGGGCAGGCCCGAGGTTGACTTTTGAGGAATTGCGCAAAGATCATAGATTTAATTATTCAAATTGATTTCTCTTGCATTATTTGATATTATTAAGTCTATTTTGGTTAGATTTGATCCGAGCGGAAGTGAATTACAAAGGAAAAGCTATTTAGAGTATTGATTGAGGACTTTTGAGGTAAGTATCTTGCCTAACTTTATGCGGAAAAACTTACCCGTAGAGATTGGTTTGTTTGCACTATTTGAACTACGTGAAAGATGTGTACTCGAGGTGACGAGCATATACACGGCTTTATATGTGGAAATTTGACCGATTTAAACTCTTAGGATTCTCATGCACACTAAATTGAAGTTGCTCTATCACGTTATGTCCTCCATTATTAAGTTCACTCTTATATGCCTTATTTGAAGTTGTTGGTTCATGCCCTATCTTTTTGTTGCCAAATATACTCTTGCATGCTTTAATTGCCTATTTTTTCTCTGTTCCTTTGATGCTTCAGCCGTCAATTCTATGCATACTGGGGGTTCCACAAATCCTTTATCGATAATATCCCAAAATCCAATAGCTTTAAAGAAAGTAATCATATGTTGATATCAAGCTTCAAATTCTTGCCATCAAAATACAAAACAAGACAATTAGGTAAATATGGAGTATCCATAGTTTCTAAAATATTTTATAGGATCACAGGCTAGGATCGATCTCACACAAACTCGGATATTAATTTGAGTGATTTTTAAAATCACTAGAATAATTTAGGCACAAGTGAAAAATTTAAATAACTACATAAAAAAATTTATCAAACTAAAGAGACAACGTCATAGGAGGCTTTTTGTTCACTCATAAAAATTTAATCTCTTTACATAATAGCTACCCTTTAACCTTAGAAAGCAGCACCATATTATAATGCTATAAAACAAATTTGACTAGAATTAGAAAACTTAGTCCTATATGATTTTTGACTACAAATCCTAACTAAGCATGAATAAAATACGCTAGCAAATATTATACCCTAGACAATATAAGAATATTAATTAATTTTAGTTTGATATCCAACAATCTTTATGGCGTTCCTCGAAGATACAAATGAATACACATACATAAACAATTTTTCAGTCATATCCAAATCTTATGAATTAGTTTCATATGGGCGTTTCCATTCAAAGTGGGAGTAATTGGGCTAGTGAAAGTCTAACATTAGCTAAACCAAATAGTATTCCTCCACAAATCCTTCTTCCTGCACCAAATGGAATAAACTCAAAGTGATTTCCCATAAATTCGATAGAAGAATTCTCAAATCTCCCTAGTATGAAACTTTCAGGATCATCCCAACTTTTAGGATCTCTCCCAAATTCTAGTCTTAAGAGGTATACTGTATCCATGAATATCTGCTTGCTCCTTACATTCCCAAGTTTTAGCGTCTCCTTAATCACTAAGTTTAGGTATGTCAATTTTTCATGATCTTCTTCACCATAGTTTTTCTTTTCCTTAACGACTTGTCTCCTTGGGCATAACATTTGGGTTCTTAATTATTTATGACAATACCCAAATAACAGCTGTAGATGACGTTTCACTTCCAGCAATAAAAATGTCCTACATCAACAAACAAATAAATAAAGTGAATAAATAAATTCTTACATAAGGTAACGCATAAGTTACTAAAATTTGGGTGCCAAAATGTTTAAGGATAAATCTTAAAAGGGGACAAAAGCCATAAAATTCAACTTTGCGAAGGCACTTAAATATTTGATTTAGCAACTTACATTATTAATGATCGTATTTGCATTTTTTATGTTGAGCCTGCAAGAATAACCAATTGCCATGTATCAACTAGCATTATAATTTGTTTATCCGAAAAATAGATAGAGTTGAATTTATACGTAGTTCTAAGGATACGTGATATAACTTGGTACAAATTGGAAAGATATATCGAATATTAACTATAAAAAGGAATGAATACAAACCCAAATTGAGTAGAGAATGATTGATAAATGAATATGATGAATCAATATCAAAAGCCCCCAAAAGGATAATATTTTGCTAGATGTTATGTAAATCTTAATAAAATCTGAATATGAGAATGTATGAATCAATTAATCAAATCTCCCCTTTTACAAATGATAGCCACTCTTAATATAGTGGAGGAATCCTACTTTGGATATAATTAAAAATACATAGTGAGAATCTTATGATAGAGTAATTAATTGGTTTTTCCTTGATTCAGGCCATAATTGCAGCCGAGATTCTTTCCCCAAATGCGACTATAATGGCTTTGTTGTTCCTTGGCTCGGTCTCGATCTTGGTCGGTCTGTTGGTCTCGAGATCGATCTTGACTCGATCTCGGTATTTGATCGGTCTCTGGGTCTCGAGCTCGACCTTGACTCGATCTCGGTACTGATCG
>AWOL01S0046381.1:0-25930 GCA_000715115.1 Nicotiana otophora | reverse complement strand
TCGACCTTGACTCGATCTCGGTATTTGATCGGTCTCTGGGTCTCGAGCTCGACCTTGACTCGATCTCGGTACTGATCGGTCTCTGGATCTCGAGCTCGACCTTCCAACTTCACATCACAACTCGATATTATAATAACGAACCTCGATCCATCATGCTCCAATCTTGATTAGTCGCATGAAGGAAAAACTCGATTTTGACCATATACAGATAGTCCCCTCATTTCTCGGAAAGAAGGTGGCGAGAAACGATATGATTTTTCAACCTCTGACTGGATGAATACTGACGTCTGCGACGAGCCCGGTTGTGACGTATGTGACAAATTTCCTGCCGGTCTAGTTACCAAGGTATTAAATGCGCGTCAGTCGATGATCAGCCACTGCCAATTTTGAATCGTCAATGTGAAATCTATAAATATATCCCTTTTTCATTATTTCAAACTTTTACCTTCAAATCTCTTTTCATTCCAATCTTCATAGTTCTTCGCCTTCACCAAAGCTCTCTATTTCTAGGTTTTTGAATTTATTCGCTTGTTCTTCTCAAAACACCAAATACTTCACTCTCTCTTCTTCTTTTTTCACAAAAATTTAAATGGAAAAAATATCTAAAACGATTCTCCAGAAAGAGGTTGCTTCCTCATCTCGGCCAGCCGGCGAGAAAACAGTAGTGGAGCCACGCCTTGAAGAACTTATTCCCGGGGGGTGCGTTATTGATTCCGGTTTTAAGGTCGAGAAACCCTCATTGGTTGTTGGTCGATGCGAGTCGGTATCAGGATTTATATGCTCGATACCAAAAAGTCTTCTTGACCTGGTGCAAAAAGACTACAATTAGGAAAATAAAGAGATTGCGATACCGGCACCGGAGGAGGCGATCACTACCCACATGGAAGGTACCTGAGTGTTTACACTTATCCTTTCATGTTGGGTCCCCTCGATTCAGTCATCGTCAATTTTTGCAAGAAATACCAGGTGACCCTCAGTCAAATTCACCCTTCTTTCTGAAGGATTGTGATACTGCTTCGTTTCTTTGTGAGCAAAATCGACGAGCTTCCCTTCACCCTCGACCACCTCGTAAGATTATATAGACCTCGTCTTTACCGAGGTGCGATAATAAAGCTTCAATGTCGGGCCACCAAGGCGTTCACCTCGAACATAGATGAAGACAAAGATCGGGGTTGGATGAGCTGGTTCGTTCGAGTGAAAACCTCGGACCTAATCCTGGCTGAGAGTATTCCATTTCTCGAGAAATGGAATATGAATCGTAAGTGTGATCCAGTTTTTAGATTTTGTTGTTTTTACTTCTTCATCTTTTCTTATCAGTGTTTTTCTTGACACAGCCATTACTTGGATGTCGGGTGTGGTTCCCCATATCGAGAACTGGGTCAGGAGCCCGGTTTCGATGTCAATACACCGAGCGCGCATGGCACGAGTTGTCAAAGGGCCGGTGGGAGGCTCGTACTCATGGTAAACCTTCTTCTTGGCTCATCACCGATTTACCTACCATTCAAGCATTTTTTCAGGAATAAGTTTTACTTACTTTCCTTTCTTTGTTCAAGCATTTTTTCAGGAATAAGTTTTACTTACTTTCCTTTCTTTGTAGGTATCAGAAAAGTTGAGGTCATGAGGCCCCCATCAGATGATTAAGAAGCTTTACCGCCTATCTGAAAACCGGATAAGGTGATTAAGAGAAAAAGGGCCTCGGACTCCGAGGGTCAAAAACTCAAGAGGAGAGCGGCTCGTAAACCCAAGGTGAATATAATCCCTTTGACTATGGAGCCGGTCCTGAGTCTAAGGGATAAAGAAGAAGAAAAAGAAGAAAGTGATTCCGGGCTGGTGGCCCGTGCACGGGCTAGCACCGATACTCAAAATACTTTGGTATCGGTGGGAGTTGATACTGCTCCGTCCTGGCTTGATGAGGTCGAGGGGGAGTTTTTGACCCAAGTTCCCGAGCCGAGGGAGACCGAGGATTTTTTACCTCGGTGGAAAGAGACCTTCGAAGAAGCTATGGATGTCGGTGTGCAAACTAAGCTTGAGGCTCCCCAAGACGGAGGTGGCGCCCAAAAAGACCTACTCCGGGCAATAGAGATCGGGGATTCCCCCTCTTTCCCTTCATTTTCCCAGTTGATAATACGTGACGCTCAAGCTGTGGAGACTTGTCACGTGGAGGGAGCCCATGGAGAGGAGGATCCTTTCCGTGGTTATTTTATCGGGGTAGAAGATGTCACCGGTCCGAGTGACTTGAAGGCTCCGAAGAAGAGCTAGAGCGAAGTGGGAGCGTCTTGCCTTTTCAACGAAGCCCAATAGGCCCTGAATCGGGTAAGTTCATAATTTATTTGTCAATTTTCATACTTGTGTTTTTCTTCCATTATATAATCCCTTATTTTTATTTTCGTAGGCTTATGTGCTTCATCAAGAGGCATTTTTCTGATCCCGAGGGGAGCTGAGTCGGTACGAAGCCGAAGTCCGGGGGCTTAATGAGGAGAGAGATGCCTTCAAGCTTCTAAGGGAGAAGAGAGAAGGAGAAGTAAAAGGACTTCGGGCTGAGCTAGAAGCATCTCGGAAAGAACAAGATGAGATGGCCTAGCAGGTAAAAAGAATCTTTGAATTTAACGATACTCACTCGGGAGTGATGGCTAACAGTTCGGTCCCGCAAGTCGAGCAAAGGTTCGATGTGATCAGGCAGCTTTCTGTTGAAGTGGACGTAGTGAAATCAGAGGCCAAGGAATGGAAGAACAATATGGACCGCCTCGCCTTAGAAAAGGAGACTGCCCGAACACAATTGGCTTCAGCTGAGACCCAAATCCGAAGCTTGAAAGAGAAAGCCTTGGTGCAAGACAAGAAAGTCGAGGAGTTCCAGTCTCGATTGGGCTCAACAAATTTTGATCGAGATAGACTGGCCACAGAACTTGCAGCGGCCAAATCGGAGGTCGAGAAAACCACGGCCAATGCTGATGCAATGATGGTCGTTTATTGATCTGATGCAGAAGCTACTCAGGTTCGAGCAAAGGAGGTTGTTGAGGCTGCTCAGGCTCGGGAAAACTAGGTTGCCGAGCATGCTAAATGTTAGTCTCGAATGGAGACTCTCGAGGAGATCCATGCTCATCGCTTCGATCTTACAGCGGAGATCGAGAAGGCTAAGGAGCTTGAAGCCAAAACCAGAGTGTTGACCTTTCCCGATGATGATGATTCTGGGAGTACGAGTGGATCTGAAAATGAAAGAGGCCTTGAGGGCGAAGATACTGCTCCCATAGAGGACTAAGTCCTTTAGTATGTTTTGTGTTTCTTATAAGACCGTTTTGGTCTTTTGTAGAGAAATTTGATCGGGCCATGCTGCCTTTGTAAATGATTTTTAACATATATATAAAACTTTCTTCCTTTCCGTCTTATAACATTGTGAAGTTGTATTCTAAGATCCGGGTTTCAGATAATTTGATCAAAACCGAAGTAGTGTAACCCTTAAGTCTTACGATCGAGTGAGTGCTTGCTCGAACTCGAAGTAAGGTAACCCTTAGTTTTTTATTTGAGCGAGGATGGTCTCTCGAACTCAAAGCAGAAAATAGCCCTTAGGTTTTATGGTCGAGTGAGTTCTTGCTCGAACTCGAAGTAAAGTAACCCTTAGGTTTTTAGTTGAGCGAGGATGGTCTCTCGAACTCAAAGCAGAAAACATCCCTTAGGATTTATGGTCGAGTGAGTGCTTGCTCGAACTTGAAGTAAAGTAACCCTTAGGTTTTTAGTTGAGCGAGGACGGTCTCTCGAACTCAAAGCAGAAAACAGCCTTTAGGCTTTATGGTCGTGTGAGTGCTTGCTCGAACTTGAAGTAAAGTAACCCTTAGGTTTTTAGTTGAGCGAGGACGGTCTCTCGAACTCAAAGCAGAAAACAGCCTTTAGGCTTTATGGTCGTGTGAGTGCTTGCTCGAACTCGAAGTAAAGTAACCCTTAGGCTTTTGTAAAAAAGGATTGTTTATGGCTTTTTCACCTTTCAGGCTTGAAAGAGTTTCTTATCATTCGTATTTGCGAAACTTGTAATGTCTTAGCATGAAGTAGGGACTTGTTCGAGAATTCGAACAATTTTGTACTCACTAGAGTTTTCGGGGCTTGATATTATCGAAGCCTTTTATGATTTTGCCGTGGTTAGCCCTTCTAACCCTGTTTGTTACGGAATTCGGACGTCATCGATTTGTGTTAATTCAGCCGAAGCCTATTTAGTCCAGGATTTGCGTCTTGGGCTTATTTTCCCGTTTTACTTCGAGCTTGCCCGAAGTATTAGTCCCTGAATGGGGTGGCCATGGCCTATAAACATCCTTCTTTAGTTCGGGATTTTCCTCTTGGGCTTATGATCTTCGGAGTTTATATAATTTGATCTCTTCGATTTTTCGGACGGCAGTCCCCAATTTGTGGGGGTAATCATTCGAACTCCGGTCATGGTCGGCCCTTAAGCATGTTTGCATAATACAAATCGAGAATATGAAGTAGAAGAACCTTTCTAAGGTATGAGATATCGGTAAAGAAGAAATTTCTATTTATAAGTCACTATACATGCGTATATGTTTTGAGCCAGGGCTCGAGCAAACTACGCGGGCATGGTTCGTTTTGACCATTTGGCCCTTACAAATTTTTCCTATCAAGACCCTGTTGCCATGAAGTAATTTCCTTGCATCGAACTTGATATATTCTAGGGCTATGCCCCCCGGTATTCGAGGTTGATTTTAAAGAGGCCTAAGATACTGTTGAATTGTTCCAAGTTAGTACGATCAATGGTTACCTCATTAAAAACCTCGCCGGAAAACCCATTTGGGACAAAACCGGTCTAAGGAAAAAAGAGTGCAACGCGTGCTTTCAGATTTAAAGGATTCGTGTTGAAGAATCCATCCCTATTTCTGATCGAACACCTGCAAGGGTTAGTTTTGAAATACAAATGAACATGGGAGGGTCGTACCTTAGCAGTAGTATCGTTTTAGGTGAGATACATTCCAATTGCTCGGTAGTCGTTTGCCATTTATCATACCGAGCTTGTAGGATCCTTTTCCGATGATTCCGAGAACCTGATACGGTCCTTCCCAGTTCAGACCCAATTTCCCTTCATTCAGATTTTGGGTGTTGAGGGTGACTTTTCTTAGCACCAAGTCCCCGATTTTAAAATGTCGAAGATTGGTTCTTCGATTGTAGTATCTCTCAATTCGCTGTTTTTGGGCAGCTAATCAGACGAGAGCGGCTTCTCGTCTTTCGTCTAACAATTCTAGGCTCGTATTCATGGTCTCATTATTCAACTCCTCTGTTGCATATTGAAACCTGATGCTAGGTTCTCCGACCTCGGTCGGGATCAGAGCTTCGGCACCATAAACCAACGAGAATGGTGTTGCTCCGTTACTGGATTTCGATGTTATGCGGTATGCCCATAGGACCTCGGGTAGTATTTCTCTCAATTTTCCTTTGGCGTTGGTCAATCTCTTTTTAAGATTTTAGATGATGGTTTTATTGGTCGATTCAGCTTGTCCGTTCCTACTGGGATGATACGGTGTTGATAAGATCCTTTTGATCTTGTGATCCTCGAGATATTTAGTTACCTTGCTGCCGATGGATTGTTTTCCATTATCACATACAATCTTGGATGGCATCCCGAATCGACATATGATGTGGTCTCAAATGAAGTCTATCACTTCTTTTTCTCTGACTTTCTCGAAAGCATGTGCTTCATCCCATTTAGATAAATAATCAGTCATAAACAAAATAAACTGAGCCTTACCTGGGGCCGACGGGAGGGGTCCAACGATGTCCATTCCCCATTTAAAGAAAGGCCATGGAGATATGACCGAGTGGAGTAGCTCCCCGGTTTGATGAATCACGGGCATATGTCTTTGGAATTTGTTGCATTTTCGAACGACCTCCATTGCATCCTTGCCCATATCGGTCCAATAATACCATGCTCTGATTACTTTATAGACCAGTGAATCGGCACCGGAATGGTTTCCACAAGTGCCCTCGTGAATTTCCCGTAGGATGTAATTGGTATCTCTTGGTCCTAAACATATTGCCAATGCTCCATCGAACATCCTTCTAAGCAGCGTTCCGTCTTCGGACAAGGTGAACTGTGCTGCCTTTATGCGCAGAGCTCTCGATTCCTTTGGATCTGATGGAAGCTTTCCGTTCTTGAAGTACTCTATATATTTGTTTCTCTAATCCCAGGTTAAACTTGTGAAGTTTATCTCGGGGTGACCTTCTTCGATTATCGATCTCATGAGTTGTACGACAGTCCCCGAGTTGAGTTCGTCATCTTCGACCGATGAACCTAAGTTTGCAAGAGCGTCGGCCTCGATGTTCTGTTCTTGTGGTACATGTTGCAAAGTCCATTCCTTAAATCGATGTAGAGTCACCTGTAGTTTATCCAAGTACCTCTGTATTCTATCTTCTCGAAATTCTAAAGTCCCGTTAACTTGGTTTACCACGAGGAGTGAATTACACTTAGCCTCTATGACTTCCGCTCCCAAGCTACTAGCTAGTTCGAGACCTAAAATCATGGCCTCATACTCGTCCTTATTGTTAGTCAATTTTGTAGTTCTGATAAACTATCTAACTATATTTCATGTGGGTGATTTTAGTGCGATGCCTAGTCCGGACCCCTTCGCGTTCGAGGCACCGTCCGTAAAGAGGGTCCAGATTCCAGAAACGATACCCGATTTTATCAATAGTTCTTTTTCAATCTCGGGTACGAAGGCCGGCGTAAAGTCATCCACGAAGTCCGCCAAGATTTGAGAATTGATAGCGGTTCGGGGTCGATACTCAATATCGTACCCACTGATTTCTATGGCCCATTTGGCCAATCGACCTGAAAGCTCGAGTTTGTGCAAAATATTTTGAAGAGGATAAGTTGTTACAACATGTATCGGATGACACTGGAAATATGGTTTTAGTTTCGTAGAGGCGCTTATTAAAGTAAGCGCTAATTTTTCTAAGTGTGGATATCTAGTTTTGGCCTCGCCTAAGTTCCAATGATATAATAAATAGGGAATTGCGTACCTCATTCTTCCGAGACAGCTAAGTACAAGTAAAGTTGTTCATCTACTTTCGGGGTATGAAGCAGCGGCAGGCTCGATAAATACCGCTTTAGTTCCTCCAAAGCCTGCTGGCATTCCGGAGTCCATGCAAAGTTGCTTTTCTTCTTAAGTAGTGAGAAACATCGGTGGCTCCTAGCTGAGGATCTCGAAATGAATCGACCTAGGGAGTCTATCCGTCCCGTTAGCCTCTGCAAGGCCTTTATATTATCTACTACCGTGATGTCCTTGATAGCTTTGATTTTATCAGGGTTGATCTTGATTCCTCGATTGGACACCATGAAACCAAGAAACTTGCCTGAGCCAATGCCGAATGCACATTTTTCGGGGTTGAGCTTCATATTGTACTCCCTCAATATGTCGAAAGTTTCCTGCAAATGTTTTAAATGGTCCTCTGCTCGTAGGGACTTAACTAACATGTCATCAATATAAACTTACATTGATTTTCCTATTTGTTTTTCGAACATTCGGTTTACTAGGCATTGATAAGTTGCACAAGTATTTTTTAGACCAAATGGCATTACGTTATAACAGTAGGTACCGTACTTAGCGATAAACGAGGTCTTTTCCTGATCCTCCGGATTCATCTGTATCTGGTTATACCAGGAGTAGGCATCGATAAAAATGAGAGTCTCGTGGCCTGCCGTGGAATCGATCATACGATCGATATTAGGCAAAGGAAAAGAATCCTTAGGGCATGCTTTGTTCAGGTCTTTATAATCTATACACATTCTAAGTTTGTTTCCCTTCTTAGGGACTACCACCACATTTGCTAGCAATTCGGCGTATTTTACTTCTCGAATGGATCCTATTTTAAGAAGTTTGGTTGCCTCGTCCTTGATAAAGGCATGTTTGACCTCGGACTAGGGACTTCTTTGTTTCTTTACCAGATGGAATTTTGGGTCCAAGCTTAGTCTATGAGTGGATATTTCCAGTGGGATCGCTATCATGTCAAGATGGGACCAAGCGAAACAGTTCATGTTAGCTATAAGAAATTGAATAAGCTTTTTCCTGAGCTTGGGATCTAACCCCGTGCCCAGGTATACCTTTTGATCGGGCAGATGTTCGATTAGCGTGATTTGCTCCAGTTCTTCGACCATTGATTTGGTAGCGTCGGAATCATCAGGGACCACGAAGGATCGAGATATCCCATAGTCATCGTCTTCATCAATCTTCTGATTCTCTAGTTGGTTCGAGGCTGACGTTTGTGATTGCTATTTTGTATATCGTTTATTCTTTGAATATTATTCTTTTGTCGATGATAGTGAAGATATAGGAATCACTTCATCGACGGCAAACATTTCCTTTACGGCCGGTTGCACCCCGTAGACTGTTTTGATTCCCTCCGATGTTGGGAATTTTAGAACTTGGTGAAGGGTCGAGGGTACTACTCTCACGTTATGGATCCATGGCCTCCCAAACAAGGCGTTATATCTCATATCGCCCTCGATCACGTGGAATTTCATTTCCTTGATGGTCCCAGCCACGTTTACTTAAAACATTATCTCGCCATTAGTAGTTTCACATGCCATATTGAATCCATTTAGTAACAGGGTTGCGGGAACGGCCTAGTCCTGTAGACCGAGTTGCTCTACAACCCTTGATCGAATAATGTTGGCCGAACTACCTGAATCAATTAACACACGCTTAACTTGAGTTTTATTCATAAGTACAGATATTACCAATGCATCGTTATGGGGTTGCATGATTCCTTCCGCATCTTTGTCACTAAAGGACAAGGTTCCTTTAGGTGTGTAATCCTGAGTCCAAGATCGCTTCTCTCTTACAATCGACATTTTAATGCGTTTAAGCACCGGCCTATGGGGGACATCGATCCCTTCAATGATCATGTGGATGATGTGTTGTGGTTCTTCTTGTTCGTTTTGTCTATTGAAATCTCTGTTTTTAAAATAGTTTTTGGCTCGGTCACTTAGAAATTCTCGAAGGTGACCTTCATTGAATAACCGGGCTACCTCATCTCTCAACTGCCTGCAGTCTTCAGTTTTGTGGTCATGGGTGCCATGATACTTGCACATTTGACTGGGATTTCTCTGGGTTAGATCGGACTGCAGAGGTCTAGGCCACTTAGAATCTTTGATGCATCTGATAGCCGACACGATGACAGATGCATCGATGTTGAAGTTATATTCTGATAACCGTGGTGCTTCCTTAGGTCCTGTATGCCTGTCGAACCCATTCTTGTTCATCAGCCCCCGAGACCCTTGGCCTCGATCGCTTCTCCTTTCGCCTCGTACGGAGTTACATGCAGGTTTGCTACCCCTACGATCTCCGTTATAACACCGATATCGATCCTTGTTCGACATTGGTTCTCGGTCGATGTCCCTTTTAGTAAAGGACCCAGAACCCAACTAGTCGTCTTCGACTCTAATATTCGATTGATATCGATTGTATACATCGGCCCAGGTAACATCTTGGTACTCGATCAAGTTCTGCTTCAACTATCGTTAAGCCATCGAGCTTCGTTCGTTCAGTCTTGAGTGAAAGCTTGAACAACCCAATCATCCGTGACTGGCAGAATATCCATTCGTTCTATTTGGAAACGAGATACGAACTCTCTTAACATCTCGTTATCTTTTTGACTTACCTTGAAAAGGACCGACTTCCTGGTCTCGACCTTTATGGCTCCGCAATGTGCTTTTACGAAAGAATCTGCAAGCATAGAAAAAGAATCGATAGAGTTAGGCGGTAAATTATGATACCATATCATTGCCCCCTTTGACAGGGTTTCCCCGAACTTCTTCAATAATACGGATTCGATCTTGTCATCTTCTAGATCGTTCCCTTTAATGGCACATGTGTAAGAGGTGACATGTTCGTTGGGGTCGGTCATCTCATTATATTTAGGAATTTCGGGCATGCGAAACTTCTTGGGGATCGGTTTGGGAGCCGCACTCGGGGGGAAAGGCCTTTGTACGAATATTTTGGAATCCAAGACCTTCAATATCGGTGGTTCCCCTGGTATCTGATCAACCCTGGAGTTATAAGTTTCAATTTTTTTGTCGTTTACTTCAATCCTCTTGTCTCCTGACTCAATTCGTTTTGTCAGTTCCTCGAGCATCCTAATAATTTTGGGATTAGTCCCCGATTCTTGTTCATTTGATCTTACTACAACTGGCCCCGTTTGTGGGTGACTTATCGGGGTGGACCGGGCTCGGCCCTTCTCGGTGCCTGGGTTTGGCTATGCAACTGAGCTATTACTACCTGTTGAGCTTGCAACATTTCAAAAATCATAAGCAGGTTGATCCCGTCTACTCTAACATTTTGGGTATTTCGAACTGCAGATTGAGTTCCACCATGAATGCTGTTTTCGGGGTCGGAACATTAGTTCACCTCAATGGCCACATGTGAATTAACATCAATTGGATCTACAACCCGAGTTCCAACGGGATCAACGAGTGGCCTTTTATCCCCGGTCGTCAGGTTATTGTTCTCATCTTGAAGGCCAGCTTCGTTGTAGATAGGTAGGGTCATTAATTGAGAGTTCATCGTTTTTAACCTGAAATCAAAGACACTTCCAAGAGAAAGTATAAAATGGTGTGTCTTGCAGAGATTCGTACCAAATAACCACTATTATCCTTAGCCCCTCGGTGAGCGCCAAACTATTTACCCGAAAAACGGATAGAGCTGAATTTATACGTAGTTCTAAGGATACGTGGTATAACTTGGTACACATTGGAAAGATATATCGAATATTAACTGTAAAAAGGAATGAATACAAACCCAAATTAAGTAGAGAATGATTTATAAGTGAACGGGATGAATCAATATCTAAAGCCCATAAAAGGATAATATTTGCTAGATGTTATGTAAATCTTAATAAAATCTGAATATGAGAATGTATGAATCAATGAATCAAATCTCCCCTTTTACAAATGATAGCCACTCTTAATATAGTGGAGGAATCCTACTTTGGATATAATTAAACAATAGATAGTAGAGATCCCATGATAGATTAATTAATTGGCTTTTTCTTTATTCAAGCCGTAATTTCAGCCGAGATTCTCTCCCCAAATGCGGCTATAACGGATGTGTTATTCCTTGGCTCGGTCTTGATCTTGATCGGTCTCTGGGTCTCGAGCTCGACCTTGACTCGATCTCGGTATTTGATCAATCTCTGGGTCTCGATCTCAACCTTGACTCGATCTCAGTACTGATCAATCTTTGGATCTCGAGCTCGACCTTTCAACTTCACATCACATCTCGATATTATAATGACGAATCTCGGTCCATCATGCTCCAATCTTGATTAGTCGCACGAGGGAAAAACTCGGTTTTGACAGTATACATAATTCTCTATGATTTCTATCTAATTTTTATTGTGATTTATATTCTTATTTTATTAATTAATAGAATAATAAAATTAAATATTTATGGAGCTTGCGTACCGCGCGACGGGGATTACAGATCACTCCAAAACTCTTTTTTTTATATTGGCACCTGTTACAACACTAGTAGTGACTAGTATTAAGAAAAAGAAGAAAAGAATAGAAAGTCAGGGTGACCAAAGATATGCGAATGTGGGAGCAAACTGAAGAAAATCATTGCTTTTATGTTGTCATTTCTGATTGGAAATTGAAGTTCGGCTTTCTCTTTAATTCTTAGGAAACAATCAACCAAATCGTCACCTCCGAACTCACCAATTCCCTTGTTCCCAGTTGCTTTATTTCAATATGCTCATTTACGATGTGCTCAATAATTTCATCAACCTTCTCATGTGCATTCACTAATCTAGATTTCACACCGCTTATGTTTTGAAGAAACTTCCTCTATATGGTCGAAATAGATTTCGGTCTTAGCACGTCCGATCGAGTTTGAACGATGATCTATCGAAGTAAGATCCCGAAGGTGGAACAAATTAATCTTGAACCCGGTGAGGCCGATCCGTGTCGAGTTCAATATCATTATCAAGCTCGAATCGAAATGGAACCATGATGCAGAGTAGATGTATCATGCTGATAATCTAGAGACCAACCAACATTGACCTCGAATCAATTCAAGGGTGAGGGCCAGGATCGGGCTCGAAACAAGATCACGAGCTTGAGTCGAAATCAAGCTCAAAGAATAAAAGCGTTATATTCTTCTACAGTAAAGAATCGTTCTTTCAGTTTTCTTAGATTGATTCTATTTGTTGAATCCTAAGATTCATTGTTCCTGACGACCTTATCTATTTCGCATTCTCTACAATATATATTTACATTTCTATTTATCATTATATTTTGTGTTAAGTTACGCCACATATCCTCGGAACTATGTATAAATTCAACTCTATCCATTTTTTTGGTAAACAGTTTGGCGCCCACTGTGGGGCCGAGGATAACAATGGTTATTTGATACAAATATGAAAAACACACCATTGTGCTTCGCGCTTATTTCCGAAAACATCTTGAATTTCCAATCAGCTACGAATAACCACCAATAAAATGACTTCACCGATCGATAACGAAGCCGGCATTCAAGATAAAACCAACAACTTGGCAACCGGGGCCGAAAGGCAAATAAACAATGGCACCGAGGCTCAAATCGAAGTACCTGAAATTCGAGCCGAAATATCATTGGATGTCAATTCACAAATAGCTTTGGAGGCGAATCAGCGTTCCGAACCGGAGAGAAGAATTCAGGGCGGTACTCGATCCGTAGCCCGAGACACCCAAAACGCGGGGGAAATCGGGGCCAGCTTACGTATGATCTTCGAGATGCTCAAGCCCAACAAGTAGCGATAGCTCAGCTACAGAGCGAAACTCGCGCACAAAGTAGGCCGGATTCCAATCCACTTCGAGAAGTCACCCCCAGAACAGAGCCTGCCATAGTGAAATCTAACGAACAAGAATCGGGGACTACTCCCGAAATTACTAAATTGCTCGAGGAACTCACAAAATGAGTCAAACCCAACGACAAGAGGGTGAAAACGTACAATGACAGGGTCGATCAAATCCCAGGGGCTCCACCAATGATAAAGGGGCTTGATTTGAAAATATTCATACAAAAGCCTTTTCCATCAAGTGCGGCGCCGAAGCCAATCCCCAAAATATTCCGTATGCCCGAAATTCCCAAATATAACGGTACGATCGATCCTAACGAACGTGTTACCTCTTACACATGTTCCATAAAAGGCAACGATTTGGAGGACGATGAGATCGAATCTGTGTTGTTGAAAAGGTTCGGGGAAACCCTCTCGAAGGGAGCTATGATCTAGTACCACAATTTACCGCCGAATTCCATCGATTCTTTTGCCATGTTAGCAGATTCGTTCGTAAAGGAACATGTTGGTGCCATAAAGGTTGCAACAAGGAAATCAGACCTCTTCAAAGTAAAGCAAAGGGAGAATGAAATGCTGAGGGAATTTGTATCCCGATTTCAAATGGAACGCATGGAATTACCCCCGATCACAGATGATTGGGTCGTACAAACTTTCACCCAAGAGTTGAACGAGCTAAGTTCGACAACATCACATAGGCTGAAACAAAATTTGATTGAGTATCCAGCGATAACTTGGGCAGATGTACACAACCAATACCAATCGAAAATTAGGGTCGAGGATGATCAGTTGGGGGCTCCATACGGACCCGTTCATAAGAACAGGATAGTTACTAAAAACCAAAAGGAGATCGATAGAGAACAAAGGACGAACAGAGACCGATATCAACCGTACGTTGCAGATCGAGTGAACAACGGTTCAGCACGCAATGCAGTTCGGAACAATTGAAGGATTGATTGAGGACAAAATTCTCGGGGGCTTATGAGTAAGAACGACTTCGATAAATATGTCGATCCTATAGAAGCACCTCGATTATCAGAATATAACTTCAGCGTTGGTGCATCCGCTATCGTGTCAGCCATCGGATGCATCAAAGACACTAAATGGCCTCGACCCATGCAGACCGATCCTGCCCGTAGAAATCCCAATCAAACGTGCGAATATCATGGTACCCATGGCCACAGAACGGAAGATTGCAAGCAACTAAGAGAGAAAATAGCTCGCTTATTTAACAAAAGGCCCCTTCGGGAATTTTTGAGTGATAGGGCGAAGAACCATTTTAAAAAAAGGGATTTCAGCAAGCAAAACGAGCAAGAAGAATCGCAGCCCGTCATCCACATGATCATCGGCGGCATCGATACCCCTCAGGGACCAGTGCTTAAACGCACTAAAACATCGATGGTGAGGAAAAGCGATCTCCGACTCAAGATTACGCACCCATGGGGACTTTGTCCTTTGATGATGAAGATGCAGAAGGGGTCATCCAACCTCACAATGACGCACTGGTAATATCCGTACTCATGAATAAAACTAAAATTAAGCGTGTGTTAATCGATTCAGGTAGCTCGGCCAATATCATCCAATTGACGGTAGTATAGCAGCTCGACCTACAGGATTAGATTGTACCCGCAACTCTGGTTCTAAACGGGTTCAATATGGCATGTGAAACCACCAAAGGTGAGATAATCCTACCAATAAACGTGGCCGGAACCATCCAGAAAATAAAGTTTCACATGATCGAAGGCGATATGAGATACAACGCCCTTTTCTAAAGGCCATGGATCCACAACATGAGAGCTGTACCTTCGACCCTACACCAGGCCCTCAAATTCCCGACATCGAGAGGTGTGAAAACGGTGTACGGAGAACAACCAGCCGCAAAGGAAATGTTCGTCGTCGATGAAACTAAACCAATATCCTTACTTTCGCCGATAAAAGGATCGGGCCCGGAAGGAGAATGGGACACCAAATAACAATCACACACATCGGCTTCAACCCAGCTAGACAACCAGAAAATCGAAGAGGATGATGATCAAAGGGTCCCTCGATCTTTTGTGATTCCCGATGACTCCGACACCACCAAATCAACAATCGAGGAGCTAGAGAAAGTCACATTAATCGAGCAATGGCCCGAGCGAAAGGTATACTTGGGAACGGGGTTGAGCCCCGAACTCAGGAAGAAACTCGTTCAATTTCTTATCGATAACATCGATTGTTTTGCCTGGTCCCATTTAGATATAATAGGTATCCTGCCAGACATAACGACGCATCGGCTAAGTTTGGACCCCAGGTTCAGACCGGTGAAGCAAAAGAGACGACCCCAGTCCGAGGGAAAGCACGCATTCATAAAGGACGAGGTAACCAAGCTTCTCAAAGTAGGGTCCATTCGGGAGGTGAAATATCCCGAATGGCTAGCCAACGTAGTTGTAGTCCCTAAAAAAGGGAACGAATTTAGAATGTGTGTAGACTATAAGGATTTGAACAAAGCATGCCCCAAAGATTCCTTTCCGCCGCCCAACATCGATCGCATGATCGATGCCACGACCGGCCACGAGATCCTCACTTTTCTCGATGCCTATTCCGGGTATAATCAAATCCAGCTGAACCCGGAGGACCAGGAAAAGACTTCATTTGTCACAAAATATGGAACGTATTGTTATAATGTGATGCCCTTCGGGCTAAAAAATGCAGGGGCTACTTACCAACGCCTAGTAAATAAAATGTTCGAAGAACAAATGGAAAAATCAATGGAAGTTTATATTGATGACATGTTAGTTAAATCCCTGCGCGCAGAGGACCATTTGACCCATTTGCAGGAAACGTTCGAAATTTTGAGGAAATACAACATGAAGCTCAATCCCGAAAAATATGCTTTCGGGGTCGGTTCGGGCAAGTTCCTCGGCTTTATGGTGTCGCATCGGGGAATAGAGATTAACCTCGATAAAATCAAGGCCATCGAAGACAACGTCATCGTGGACAGCGTGAAGGCCGTAGAAGGCTAACGGGTCGTATTTCAAGATCATCTGACCAAAGTCACAAATTTTTCTCTCTACTCAAAAAGAAGAACGATTTTGCTTGGACCCCGGAGTGCCAACAAGCATTAGAGGAACTAAAGCGATATCTATCAAACCCACCACTACTCCACACTCCAAAAACAGACGAAAAACATTGATTGTACTTGGCAGTATCGAAAGTCACTGTAAGCGATGTCCTAGTTCGAGAAGAGAAAGGTACGCAATTCCCCATTTATTATACAAGTCGAACCTTAGGAGAAGCGGAAACTAGATATCCGCTCCTAGAAAAATTGGCACTTGCACTAATAAGTGCCTCAAGAAAGTTAAGGACGTACTTTCAATGTCATCCCATATGTGTGTTAACCACTTACCCACTTCGTAATATTTTGTACAAACCCGAGTTATTAGGCCGACTGGCCAAATGGGCCGTCAAACTCAGTGGGTACGATATCGAATATCAACCCCATATGGCCATCAAGTCTCAAATTTTAGCAGATTTCGTGGCCGATTTCATGCCAACCCTCGTACCCGAAGTCGAAAAAGAACTCATGTTGAAATCAGGTACATCATCAGGGGTATAGACCCTTTTTACGGATGGGGCTTCGAACGTGAAAGGGTCCGGGCTGGGCATAGTTTTGAAACCACCCACGGGTAACACTATTAGGGAATCTATTAAAACTATCAGGTTGACTAACAACGAGGCCGAGTATGAAGCCATGATTGCAGGTCTCGAGCTAGCTAGAAACATGGGAGCAAAAGTCATTGAAGCCAATTGCGACTCCTTACTGGTCGTGAGTCAAGTAAACAAAACCTTCAAAGTTCGATAAGGTAGAATACAAAGGTATTTAGATAAATTGCTTGTCACTTTGCACCATTTCAAACAATGGACTTTACGGCATGCACCACGTGAACAAAATAATGAGGTCGATGCGCTTGCGAATTTGGGGTCGTCAGTCGAGGTGGATGACTCGGGCTCGGGGAATGTTGATCAACTTTCGAGATCGGTAATCGAAGAAGGTCACGCTAAAATAAATTCTACAAGATTAACCTGGGATTGGAGAAACAAGTATATTGAATACTTGAAGAGCGAAAAACTCCTATCGGACCCTAAAGATTCCAGAACCCTGCGGACTAAAGTTGCTCGATTCATGTTGGCTTCAGATGGAACGTTGTACCGAAGAACATTCGATGGACCGTTGGCAGTATGCTTGGGTCCGGGAGATATGGATTACATCCTACGGGAAGTGCACGAGGTTACTTGCGGGAATCACTCTGGAGCCGATATATTAGTTCGAAAAATAATCAGAGCAGGGTATTATTGGATCGATATGGGTAAAGATGCGAAGGAATTTGTTCGTAAATGTGACAAATGTCAAAGGTTTGCACCGATGATCCACCAACCCGGAGAGCAACTCCACTCAGTCCTATCCCCATGGTTGTTCATGAAGTGGGGAATGGATATCGTCGGCCCTCTGCCATCGACCCCATGTAAAGCCAAATTCATTTTATTTATGACTGACTATTTTTCTAAGTGGGTTGAAGCGCAGGAGTTCGAGAAAATAAGAGAGAAAGAAGTTATAGACTTTATTTGGGATCATATCATATGCCGATTCGGGATACCCACCAAAATAGTGTGTGACAATGGAAAATAACTCGTTGGCAGCAAAGTAACAAGATTCCTCGAAAACCACAAGATAAGAAGGATATTATCAACGCCATACCACCCCAATGGGAATGGATAGGTCAAATCGATGAACAAAACTGTCATTCAAAACTTAAAGAAGAGGTTGAACGACGCTAAAGGGAAATGGAGAGAAATCATGCCCTAAGTCCTTTGGGCATATCGGACAACGTCAAAATCCAGTACAGGGGCGACCCCATTCTCCTTAGTATATGGGTCCAAAGCATTGATACCAGTCGAAGGAAGTTGGTGAACCCAGTGCCAGATTTCAATTCACAATGGAAGAATCAAATAACGAGGCTATGAATACCAGCCTCGAACTATCAGACGAAAGACAAGAAGCCGCTCTCGTCTAATTGGCCGCCCAAAAGCAGCGAATCGAAAGATATTATAATCGAAGAACCAAGCTCCGCCATTTCAAGCCTGGGACTTAGTGTTGAGAAAGATTACCATCAATACCCGAAATCCGAACGAAGGAAAACTAGGACCGAACTGGGAAGGACCATATCAGGTGCTCGAGAACATCAGAAAGGGATCGTACAGGCTCGGCATTATAAACGGCAAACAGCTATCAAGCAGCTGGAATGTATCACATCTAATACGGTGCTACTGCTAAGGTACGACCTTTCCATATTTGTTTATATTTCAAAACTAACCCCTGCAGAAGTCCGAACAAGGGCTAAGATGGATCTCTCACTTGAAAGCACGCATTGCACTCTTTTTCCCTTAGACCGGTTTTATCCCAAATGGGTTTTTCGGAAAGGTTTTTAATGAGGCAACCATTGATCGTGCAGCATTTACAACAATATTCGAGGCCTCACAAGGTTCGAACAGGGTTCCAATAGGAAAAATTGTAAGAGCCAAATGGTCAAAGCGAACCATGCTCATATAGATTGGCCCGAACCCATGCGTGTAATAACGTGCGAAGAAAGTTCTCTTCTTTATCGGCATCTTATATCCAAGGAAAATTCCTATATTTTGAGATTTATTATGCAATCAGAATTAAGATAAACTCGACTACTAAGCCTACGGGCTACTTTTATTTCGAGTTCGAGCAAGCGCTGAATCGATCATTACTCCTACGGGCTACATTGCTTCGAGTTCGAATCATTCACTCGACTACTAAGCCTATGGGCTACTTTTATTTCGAGTTCGAGCAAGCACTCACTCGACCATTATGCCTACGGGCTACATTACTTCGAGTTCAAATCATTCACTCGACTAAGCCTACGGGCTACTTTTATTTTGAATTCCAGCAAACACTCACTCAACCATTACGCCTACGAGCTACATTGCTTCGAGTGCGAATCATTCACTCGACTAAGCTTACGGGCTACTTTTATTTCGAGTTCAAGAAAACTCTCACTCGACCATTACGCCTACGGGCTACATTGCTTCGAGTTCGAATCATTCACTCGACTACTACGCCTACGGGCAACATTACTTCGAGTTCGAATCATTCACTCGACTAAGCCCACGGGCTAATTTTATTTCGAGTTCGAGCAAACACTCACTCAACCATTACGCCTAGGGGATACATTGCTTTGAGTTCGAATCATTCACTCGACTAAGCCTACGGGCTACTTTTATTTCGAGTTCGGGTAAGTGCTCACTTGATCATTACGCATACGGGCTATATTGCTTCGAGTTTGAATCATTCACTTGACTACTAAGCCTACGGGCTACTTGTATTTCGAGTTCGATCAAGCAGTCACTCGACCATTACTCGTACGGGCTATATTTATTCAAGATCGAACCATTCACTCGACTACTCAGCCTACGGGCTACTTTTATTTCGAGTTCGAGCAAGCACTCACGCGACCATTATGCCTACGGGCAATATTACTTCAAGATCGAATCATTGACTCAACTAATAAGCCTAAAGGCTACATCGCTTCGAGTTTGAGTAAGCGCTCGCTCGATTACAGAGGCTACGAAGTCCAAATTTGATTAAGTTATTTAAATCATTGTGAAAACATTCATAAGGCGTGAATAAAGTCCTCACAAGACAGGAAAGAAAAACAGAAGCAAGTCGGTAAAACAAGAGATATATTTATATACAAATTTATCTGCATGGGTGATTACAACATAAAAACTAAGAACTAAACTTCTCGGTCAGGAGCGGTCTCTTCTTTATCAGGATCCCCCCCATTTTCAGATCCGCTCTTGCTCCCATCGTCATCATCATCGTCACCATCATCGCCATCAGAAACCAGAGCTTCAACATCGGCTTCGAGTTCTTTGGCCCTTTTTATCTCTTCAGTGAGATCGAAATCACGAGCATGGATCTCCTCGAGAGTTTCCCTTCGGGATCGGCACTTAGCAAGTTTGGGGACCCAATGTGCTTGAGTATTGGTGGACTCGGCTGCCTCTCTTGCCTCGACTTGGGCAGCTTCGGCATTGGCCCGATAGATGGCCACGAGCGCATCCGCATCGGCCTTTGCCTTTTTGGCATCACATTCGGCCTTGGCAAGTACAGAGGCCAACCAAGCCTCAAGCTCCTCAATTCTTCTTGCTTGAACCAGGCCTTTTTCCTTCATTTTTTGAAGTTGGGTTTCGGACGATGATAACTGAGCTCGAGTAATCTCTTTTTCTGCAGCTAAGTGGTCCATACCTTCTTCCCACCGCAAAGACTCTGTTCTTATTACGTCGACCACCTCACGAAGCTTCCCGATCATTTCGATTTTTTGCTGCAGCTGTGAGACCGAAATGTTAGCTATCGTTCCGGTATCAAGCCCATAGGCTTTCAAAAGTATCATTACCTGCTCAGACAAATCGGTCTGATCTCGAAAAGCCCTGGCCAGCTCAGCTCGGAGGTCTTTCATTTACTCTTCTCTTTGCCCTAAGGAAAGTCTAAGGGAGTTCCTTTTGTCAGTAGCCCGTTATAGGTCGGCCTCGTATCGATGTAGCTCATTTTGGGATCGAGAACATTGCTCTCGATGAACTGCCGCTGCCTACAAAGAAACAAGAAGCGAAGTTAACAAAAAATGAACATAAAGATAGTACCAATAGAGTAATATTAAAAGCTCAACTGATTCAAATCTGCCGCAATCTGAGAAAAAGATCCAGTTTATCACCAGCACCAGCAACGTCCTCAATGCCGGTAAATAGGTCACGAAAAGGATCTTCTTCATCGTGAGGCCTGTCTAGATCGAGGGCTCCCATATCTTGAGCTTCCCGAATCACCCCTGTGGAAAAAGCGGGAAAGGTAGGAGAATCCTTGGCTGCTTCCCTAAATGAATCGCCTGGAGCATTCTCCTCAGTTTGAAGAGGTTCGAGGGCCTCTTCGGTCGTATCCCTTGCCCGTTGACTCCGATGAGATGCTTCCTCGATATCTGATAGTTCGGGAACTCTACCCAAATCTTTTTCCAGTATATCCTCAGTTCAAGGCGGAGCCTCATGAAGCATCATCGATCCAGCTGCCGATGAGGCATCGGTGGTTCTCTTCGTTCGGACCGCCAGCGCGGACTTATCATTTTGTTCTTCTTGATCTTCATCCATTAGGCGTAGAACGGATTCCACGGTCAAAGAAATGACATTCTTATTCGGCTTACGAGCCATCCTCTTCTTCGGTTTTGGATCTTCGGGAACGGAGGCTCTTTTCCTTTTATTTTCCTTCACCGTGTTTGGGACAGAGGCTGAAATTTCCTCCTCATTGGACAAGGGCTTTAAAACCGCGCCTTTACTCAAACTTGCATATGGAAAACCTTAATAAAATATTTTGAAAACCACCTCGTTTGGATCATCAAAGAGTAAGAGAAATGAGCTTACCGTGATTTTTGGCCTCCCACCGACCCTTTGACAAATCACGCCATGAGCGCTCGGCGTATGTGGAGGTCAAAACAAGGGCTCGTACCTAGTTTTTGAGATCGGTAACTGCTCTGGGCATCCAGGGAACCTCTACATCACAAAAAGAGGAGTGTCGATGAGAGAATAAATGAGAGAACAAAGTAGAAGTAACAGGAAGATCACACTTACGTTTCATATTCCACTCCTCAGGAAAGGGCATCTTTTCATTCGGAATCAGGTCCGAAGTCCTTACTCGAATGAACCTGCCCATCCAATTCCGGTCCTTATCCTCGTCAATACTCGGGAATAGAGCCTTGGTAGCCCGATGCTGAAGTTTTATTAACCCTCCTCGAAAAAGTCGAGGACGGTACAATCGGATAAGATGGTCAAGGGTAAACGATATCCCATCGATTTTGCTCACAAAATATCGGATCAGGATAACGATCTGCCACGAAGAAGGATGGACCTCGCCTAGGGATACCTGGTATTGACGACAGAAGTCGATAATAACGGAATCAAGGGGACCTAAAGTGAAAGGGTAAGTATACACATTAAAAAACCCTTTCACGTAATAAGTGATATCTTCGTCAGGGGTAGGAATTATTATTTCTTTTTCACCCCAATTGCAATCCTTCTTTAGATTTTTGAGGTGCTTCTCGATTATCGAATACATGTACCTCGATACCGGCTCACACCAACCAGGGACCGATGAACCTTTATCGACCTTAAAATTTGAAGTAAGAACACATGCCCCGGGAACACACTCCTCAGGCCGTGGTTCTGCCGGTGTCTCATCGGCGGCACACTGTGAAGATGAAGCCTTCTCTTTCTGAGGAATGGTTTGTGATGTTTTCGCCATTTTCGAATTCAAAGGTGAGGAATAGAAGAAAGTGACAAAGATTTGGTAGAATTGAAGAGGGGCTTTTGCAGAAAGAAATCACAGATTTACTGGTAAGTTGGAGAGTACGAAGAAGAACTTGAGAAATTTGGAAGATAGAAGATGTAAAAGTTGTAAAAGATAAAAGAAAGGGTTATTTATAGGTTCAAGCGATGGCGGTTCAGTATCAGCGGTGGCCGACCACCGCCTGACATGCATTAAATGCCTTGAAAGACTAAACCGATGGGACATCTACCAGATACGTCATGGTCGAAACCGATGGAAACGTCAGGTTATAATCCAATCGAGCCGTTAAAAAATCATATCGTTTCTCGCCACATTCTTTCTGAGAAACGAGGGGACTATCTGTATATGGTCGAAATAGATTTTGGCATTAGCACATCCGATCGAGTTCGAATGATGATCTATCGAACTAAGATCCCGAAGGTGGAATAAATTAATCTCGAACCCGGGGAGGCCGATCCGTGTCGAGTTCAATATCATTATCAAGCTCGAATCGAAATCGAACCATGATGCAGAGTAGATCTATCATGTTGATAATCTAGAGACCAACCAACATTGACCTCGAATCAATTCGAGGGCCCGGGCCAGGATCGGGCTCGAACCAAGATCACGAGCTCGAGTCGAAATCAAGCTCAAACGAAAATCGAGGGTTTTAAGCAAGATCGAGCTCGTAGACAAAAGCCGTTGCAATCCCACTAGAGAGAATCTTGGTAGAAATTATGGAAAAGCTGACTTATCATGGGTCTTCCACTGAATATTTATTTTATTATACTTAGAGCCAAATCCCTCCACTATAAAAGGGCTTGGTTACCATTTCTGTAAAATAAGTTTTTCTCAGACTTACATTGTAATAAAAGCGCTATATTCTTCTACAGTAAAGAATCGTTCTTTCAGATTTCTTAGATTGATTCTATTTGTTGAATCCTAAGATTTATTTTTCTTGACAACCTTATCTATTTCGCATTCTCTATAATCTATATTTATATTTCTATTTATTATTACATTTTGTGTTAAGTTATGCCACATATCCTCGAAACTGTGTATAAATTCAACTCTATCCATTTTTCGGGTAAACATTTCCAAGAAGGGAATAAATCAATCACATCAATTCCTCCTACTAATTCGAGTAATTCCTTCATCAATTTCATAAACTCTTCTCGATCTTTGAACATTTTCCGAAGGCTTCTCTACAAGTGATGGAGTTGGTAAACCAAAATATTTTTTGTCATGTTGACCGGAGAACCGCTCATTGAACAAATTGATGAAATCACGCTTGAAAGCTCATCTTGTCGAATTGCACTAAATTGACTTGACCATCTTCGTACTACAAAGTTCTACAATACAAATTTTATGCATTTGCCTCCGGTAGCCACCATATTGACTAAATACGATGTCTTTATTGTTGTAAAATATGATGTTTGAGGATGTAAGTTGTGCTCTATTCAAAGGTAAGATTGTGTGTTTTCATGACTTGTTTCGCGATACTGGTGATAATATACGGTACTTGCCCAAGTTGCAAGTACATAAGAGGTCCATACTTTTGTGCTAAACGTATAAGAGTGCGATGTGGAACTTAATTATGTAACTTTTAGATGATCCCAAAGGGGGAGATAAGGTGTGCTTTTACTTTGGACTGTAATGTTTATAACCTAATGAACCTGGTCCTTGATGATTTGTGACTTTAAATAAAAAGTGTGTTATAATATTGTGTTTGATGTTGAGCTCAGTTGAAATATGTTTCCATGCTTCTCAAAAGCATAGAGTTTATCATTACCAAAAAGGGAAAAATTGTTGACCTGAGCGGTATAGGTTTTGATGATTGATAAAGGAACACATGCATGAATCGGTCCATGGACACTGTACACAAGATAAGTATAAGTAGTTGTTTCTGATAACNGGTATAGGTTTTGATGATTGACAAAGGAACACATGCATGAATCGGTCCATGGACACTGTACACAAGATAAGTATAAGTGGTTGTTTCTGATAATCCCTGAACGAAAAGATTGCATTTTTGATAAGGAGCAGGACTCCTTACTCGAAGAAAACTCTATCAAGATAAGGAAAGAGTTAAAAGTGAAAGTTAACTGGGACTTTTTCACCAAGGAAGAGTAAAGCATCAGACTTCTAGTTATTACTTATTCTACTAACTCTTTAAATATCCGTGTTATTCTCTTTTGCAGAAGATCGCAAATATGCTTAAGTAAAGTAAGAATTGAGAGTAAAATAGCAAGGCATTTTGTAAGCAATTCCTGTGAGATTCAAGAGTACGAACCTAAAGCTACATAAACTAGTTTGAAGAACTAGTTTCATGTCTGTCATTAATTATAGTCCAATTGTAGTAGGAGCTTTTGAATTGTACCTTTCAGCTTTCTTTAGAAGCATTTGTGCTAGGTAATCGAGTTGTATCATTAGAATTGTAGACCAAGAGCCATGTCTTTGAGAAAATAAAACGAAAGCTCATATTACACCAATTACAATTTTCAGTAAATTGAAAAACGGATTATTTTGGTTCGACGGATTGAACCAATTCAAATTGTGCATGCAATAAACTATGGATCTTATTTTTGGGCTTTTTCAGGGCGTTCTTCAAAGATGGAAAGTGATACACATAGTTAAACCAAGGAAAAACGACATGAATAGGCTGTGTTGACATTTCACCATTTCAAGCTAGCAAACTATTAAAATTCTTCATCGTTTCTATGATAGGTGGCAACTAAATATAGATATTTCTTTTTCGTTGCAGTTATTCCATGTGTTTCACTCATATCCAAATCTTTTGGATTAGTTCCATAAGGGAGTTCCCATCCAAAGTGGAGGAGTAACTGAGCCAGAGGAAGTCCAACATTTGCTAAACCAAATAGTATTCCTGGACACATCCTTCTTCCAGCACCAAATGGAACAAACTCAAAGTGATTTCCGATAAAGTCAATAGAAGAGTTCTCAAATCTCTCTGGTATAAAATTTTCAGGATCATGCCAACTCTTGGGATCTCTCGCTAGTGCCCACGCATTGACCAATATTCTTGTCTTATGAGGTATACTGTATCCATCAATATCTGTTTGCTCCCTACATTCTCTAGGCCCTATAAAAGGAATTGGAAGATGTAGCCTTAATGTTTCCTTAATCACTAATTTTAAATATGTCAAACTTTTCAAAATCCTCTTCATCAACATTTTTCTTTCCCTTAAAGACTTGTCTCACTTCGTTTTGGGCCTTGGCCATAACATTTGAGTTCTTCATCAACTCTACCAATGCCCAAATAATTACTGTAAAAGAAGTTTCAGTTCCAGCAAGAAAGATGTCCTACATCAACAAACAAATAAATGAAGTCAATATATAGAGGTTCTTACGTAAGGTAACATAAATATCAAAGAAATCATGTACCTAAAATGCTTAAGGAAAAACCTTAAAAAGGGCGTGGAGCTATAAACTCCCAACTTTTAGAATTAATGCACTTGGGCATATAAGATGAGAGCAAGCTTACAAGAATCACTGCTTTTATGTGATCATTTGTGATTGGAATTTGAAGTTCCGCGTTCTCATTAATCCTCAGGAAAACATCAACCAAATCTTCATCTCCAAACTCGTCATTTCCCTTGTTCCCAGCGCCTCTGTTTTCAATATGCTTATTGAGAATGTCCTCCATAACTGCATCAGCCTTTTGATGCGCATTCACCAATTTAGATTTCGAACCACTCATTTTGTGAAGCAACTTCCAAG
>AWOL01S0046378.1:0-21923 GCA_000715115.1 Nicotiana otophora | reverse complement strand
CAACTTGATTAAGACTTAGGGATCTCCTTAGACCCTACATCACTTATAATATGACTCGTTCACTTATTAACATACGAACCTACTGGAATCTTCAAATCCCGATTCCGGGGTCGTTTTCTCAAAATATTGACCGAAGTCAAACTTGCCCTTTTAAGGCTAACTTAAGGAACCAAGTGTTTCGATTTCAACCCAAACACTTCCAAATCCTGAACCAACCATCCCCGGAAGTCATAAATCATTAAAAACACATTCGGGGAGTTTTATTTAGGGGAACAGAGTTCTAAAAGTCGAAACGGCCAGTTGGGTCGTTACATTCTCTCCCACTTAAATATACGTTCGTCCTCGAACGTGCTAAGGACTGTTTCGGAGTTGTACAAAATCATTGTTTAATACTTCGAGCACCTACCCACGCTATCACAACCAATTGAGCACATTAGCTCGAGCCAAATCTGAAAATTCTCCCCATTATTTAAGCAAATAAGCTTTAGAGCCGAATTCTAACATCTAGAATTCTCCACCATGCTTGTTTCCAACCTATGAATGTCGTATCGATCACTACACGATGCACCAATATAGGATTGCATACCTTTGTTGAATTTAGACCATGCACTGCATCATTCACATGACTATAATAACATCCTCTGATAACAATAGTCAAAATTCCACGAATCTGATGTTCACAACACACCTCATAATACATATAAGTCTTGTTCCAACTCTTGAAATGCTTCCATGATGGAAGAAATGTGTAGAAATTCATAACCAACTGCCGAGTCAACAATTATTGAGTTTCTCCTTCTGACAAGAACCATTGCCTCATTATAACCAAATAATGGTATTTGCTCTTTATTACACTTCATATAATCTGATCGCACTAATCCTGAATCCAATAATCTCGTCTCACCAAGTATAAGCTGCTCAGGAAATAAACAACCTCATACGCGATCAAAAAGCCTCATATGTCGCCATAATGAGCTAATAAGCTATGTACTCGATTACGATACATAACAAAAACGAACTCTGTAAAGGATTTCTCAACCCACGTGACTAATTATACAACTGAAAAGGTGTCATGAACATTCCTCAGCAAAAAGGGACACAAACACACAAAATAGAATATAGAAGACTGTACTCAACATCACATTGTTGCGGCGTGCAACCCGATCCACACATGATACCGTTTTGCCGTGCAACCCGATCCTAACAACATACCCATGGCGGCATGCCACCCGATCCGCACAAAAAGAATCTATAAGAAAATACTTACCGAGCAAGAATGCTCATTACTACAAAATGTCCGAATATCGGGCACAAGCACACTCGGTGCATAATTTCATCCCTGGAAGGACCGACAACGCCATACTCTACAAAACTCAAGTACAACTAAGGTGCGATATATGATCTGAATCTCGAGAGCCATCCTGCTCACATAACACCATCGCTATGCGAAACCTCAACACGTAAGAAAATTATCAATCCGTTTCGCAACTCACATGGCATAATATAGTATTACATGAAATAATCGACGACGAAACGACATCCAACGTATGAATACCTCTCCATAGGGAGCAGTTATGCTGAAATGAACACATCCGGCTTGATATAGAACCCATATTCATATTCAAATCCATCCACAGACCTCAAGCCGATTCTGATTGCATCGTACTAGGCTAATAACCTTTCAGGTATCCATAATAACCCTTTTTCCCATAACATACCTGAATAGCCATCATAATCGGAACAATACTTCCACAGTCAACAACCAAATAAACCAAGCACCCTCCAGGCATAAATTCTCAAATCAACGATATTACCAAAATGTTCATAATTGGTTTCAATATTCACTCAATCAAGTGACTACATGTCACTCTTACACAATCTTTTCGCGAGACACGCTCCCACGGCCTTCCACACCAGGTAACAAGTGTGCACATCCATGTTACCGGTTATACTAATGTTGTAAAGCATATCAAGAATCCACAAATCAATACACAAGGTCTCTACACCTGACATCCACCTTAGATGATGCCAAAAACAATACCGTCTTACTTTAAACATCTGAATCCCTTTCCTGCTCATCCGAGCTCATAACATCCTTGTCAACACCGAACCGAAATCTTAAATCCTCAACTTTCGAATCCCATGCTACTTAATGCACTTAACCACGCCAATGCGCAGGAGTACAAGAATTCCATCATAAATCTCGAATCACTAATAGGGTAAACACTTCATCATATAGAAACCTTCTTCTTAACTCATTTCAATAGAACCATTGCAACACGTGACTGAATTCCCATATCCATAGAAAATACCGGCCTCAAGTAGTGGTCTAAACCATCATAACTCTTCTGGGATCCCTCTACACATAACATGTCATAATACTTAAATTCCTCCAAATAAAATCAATTACGGCGGCTGTCAAGCCTCGCACGTACCACCACAATTCACATCCATAATTCAATGCGCTGAAGGAACTGATATTGCCACCATCGTGCCGATTCAACCATTGTTAGCTGATCCGTCTTTTCTCAATTTACTCTCAACTTGCCTTAGAAATAATAATAGCTTCATTCATTACATCACGAACACAAATCCGCATTCATCCCAAGTGACCTTATTTCACGAGACCACGCTATTTCAAAACCCACTAATTATCTCATATCCCTTCTTGTGTGCACTTTTTACATCTTCAACTGGTACACCCATTCTGATATTTCTTTTATGAATCTGAAATTATTTTCTTCCATTTTTTCAATGCTATACCACAACTTGAAGATAACGTAGAGTACTCCAAACCCTGTTTCATAATCTACTGCAAAAGCTCGATACTTAACCATACTACGAACTCGAGATCCTTAGACACCGCACTTTAAATTTTTTGAATCCACTAGGAACGTTATTGAGAGTCACTTTCTCTGACTTGTTCCCAAACATGATCAATTCCAAGGCCCTCCTAGCACATGGACACTTTATCAAGGAAACATCCGACTGTTTTACTTTCCTGTGCATTACATCTACACGAAGCATAAACTCTAAGTCTTTAAAAAAACTGAATGTGAATTGATAAGGCCAAATATGGTGCACATTCCCCAAATACTTTGATCAAATTACTACTGATGTTTTCTTTACTTAGTTGCAATGACCCACCAATACACCGATAACCAGAAATCGCACAAGTTGACACTACGCAATCCAATCATAGACGGTGGGGCTCTCCCACTTAGCGTGAAGCTACAATTTACAAAATTCTGGAATCCACCAAGATTCTTTCTTCATCGTTGACATGATCCTGCACACGCAACTCGCCAAATATTCTCGAAATCCTTCTATTAACCTTTAATAAACACTCCTAACCACTAGCCACATTTACATATTAAATCTCTTACTGGGTAGCCAGAAAAATTCTTCGCAAAAGCTTTGTCAACACCACGCGACCGTTAACCTGCTCACAGGAGATAATCCACTTGTGGAAATTACATGCCAAAATATTCCTACGTCGTTGCATTGGGTGCAATTACTACGAAATTAGTAGATCATCCTGAGTTCAAGCTTATTCACCAGTTGCACCGGTCCGTTCACTCCTCATGGACGTCAACTAAAGGAGCGACAATACATTCCAATCCAAAGTCATGTTGTATTCTTCTTCATATCAAGCAACTCCCTCCTGTTGTATCCCATCTTCCTCAATATAGCAGCCAATATTCTAAATTAAGTCTGTATACCTAGTCACTGTCCACGATGAATCCCAAAGCACTTAATTCCCCCCCCCCCCCCCCCCCCCCCCCCCTCAAGGCGTATGGCTATTCTACCACAGAACCCGTATGATACCTTGCCACTTTCCCACTTTGGCCAACCATCTCCTTTAAGCAACTACTCTGCTTCTGTTTTCTTACACTTGGCCTTTCCGGAACCTAACCACCGCAAGGTACCTTCCATATGTCCTTCCTCATCCTTCGCTGCCCAGTTGTTGCCTTAACTCAAAATTTGTCTCTGTAGCACTTGAACCAATAGCTCGTTACCAGCTTTAAACCTTTCTGACGATCATCCTTTTTGAGACATCAATACTACAAATGCTGCTTAAATCCTGAATCACTGCACATCGCGATCTCTAATGACTGCTTCCCCTATACCAATTCCTAACACCCTGTCGTGAAGGCGAGTTGAAGAAAACCATAACACTGGCGAACCTTAACGCATTTTACAAGGCGATGACACCATATCAAAATTGAGAACTCTACCACGCTCGAAAATATCAGGCTTCGTTACTCTATCAACCTCAAACATGAACATTCATAGCATGATTGCCTTTTTCTCTGCTGGAAATAAAACATGGAACCTTTGAATCATGTACTGAGAAAAACCTTCTTTCAAGTCGTTTACTGCCCTAACACATAGACGGGCATTTTACCATGTCATAAATACTGTGCGATAACAACGCACGAATCATCATAACGATCAATGTCAAATCTCAAAACCTTAGGTAGTACTGATACTTAATTTGAAATGACAGAGCGGAATTTCGCAAGGAGACGACAATAGCCCAATTAATTACATAAGGAGAAGCATCATGTACTACATTTGTAGTACCATTAAAATTTTTCTCGATCCCCAATTTATAACAAGCGCTTCACGTCGCATAAGATTGAGTAGGAAGGAAATGAAAGCATAAGCCTCAAAGGAATCGAATTGCACGATGAGGAATCAAAAAGGGAAGTATTCCTAACAGCCCTGTAGCCTCTCAAAGATAAGCACAGACATCTCCGTACCGATCCGCAAGACTCTACTAGACTTGCTCATGACTCGTGAGACCTACGTGAACCTAGTGCTCTGATACCATGTTGTCACGACCCAAAATCCAAAAAGGTCGTGATGGCGCCGGACACCACAGGCAGGCAAGCCAACCATAATCAATTAACTTAATTACCCATTTTAGTATTTTTGAAATAAAAGTTTCTTTAATAAAATTATAGATATAAAACTCATAGAGTAAATGATAAATATTTTTGTAGCTAAATTTCTAAACAATTCACAACCATTCCCAAAACCCGGTGTCACAAGTGCATGAGCATTTACTAGTGAATTAAAAAACATACAGCATCTGTCATGAATACAAATTAGACAGGAAAATATAATAACTCTGAAGGGGATTCTGTTAGCTGCAGATCGTAATATAGAATGCAGCTCACCTATGTCCCCACAATTATTAAACACACCTCTGCGCCCACAAGGCCGCTATACATATATGTACCTGCACAATACAATGTGCAGTAAGTGCAGTATGAGTACGAAAACAACGTGTACCTAGTAAGTATCAAGCCGAATCTCGAAGAAGTAGAGACGAGAAGGCCGACTATGACACTCATTATAGGTCAATAATATTAAATAATCATGAAAATAGAAATATTTATATCAACGATGATTCACATAATTAACAATAATTTATTGAATCAGCAGAAGTAATTAAATTCCTTCAATTCCAATAATTCTCAATATATTAATTAAATTTCTTCAATTCAAATAATTTCTAATCTATTAAGTAAATCCTTCAATTTCAATAAAAATTCGAGTTTATCAAATACTTTACAAGCTGCAATTCAATTTCAATAAATTTCCAATTTATCAAATAACTTTACAAGCTGTAATAAACTGTCCAACTATCGTGTAATTATTATTATTATTATTAAGCACGATTTCTGCCGAGGTCGTACGGCCCGATCCAAAGTTTTGTGTACACTGCCGAGGGACGTGCGGTACGATCCGTAGATGCATCTATCCTGCCGAGGCGTTCGGCCCGCTCCACAAGAAAGAAGGACATTTTCTTATGTGCCTCCAGAAGGAGAGTATATTTATTATAAGATATATTCGAGAGGAAGAACAATTTCTTTTAACAATTAATTAATTTAAACAAAAAATCAAGCGTATGAGGTTTCCATCCGTTGATATCTTTATCTGAAAATTTACAATATATTCATACATACATACATACATACATACATATATATATATATATATACATATATATACATATCAATTAGTATTAATTAAACAAAGAATACAATTTACACAAGTAATTCATGCTTTGAGTCCTAAACTACCCGGACTTTAGCATTAATAGTAGCTACGCACGGACTCTCGTCACCTCGTGCGTACGTAGCCCCCGCAATTAGCAACAATTATTCAATTTAATCCCTATGGGGTAATTTTCTCCTCACAAGATTAGACAAGAGACTTACCTCGCTCCGAAGTTCCATAGCCGACTCCCAATCTTTTCAAATAACTCGACCGATGCCCAACGCTCCAAAACTCGCTTTCGCTTTATTAACATTCACAAGCTTTTAATCCTTCTCTGACATCGTAACATTGAGTAAAATGCTCATACGCTACCAACAAATTGGTATCTACAATTACAATCCCAATTACAATTAAAATATGACTCAAAATTATTTATCAATAACCATTTACGGCTCTCAAGTTGGCTACAAGCCTCAAGCACATATCGTCTAATAGGTTCACTTACTAGCACGTTCAGCTCCACTCTTATCATTCAATACCCATTTGAAGTCATCAATGATACTACATAAATTCTCCAACACCGCCATATTACTATTCAACGTCTTCCTTAACCAACATTTCCAAAACATTCAATTTGGTGATTACTTAGTTGAATACTTCCAACTAAGCTAGAAAATAATTCCATAGATTCATTGCATCCTTTAATTTCATTTCTAAGAACACTATTTATCTTTCCCTCATTTTCTCAAGAACACTATTCATGCCATGAACTAGAGTTTATGAAATCAATTATCCAACCATAACAACTTGAAACAAATATTAGAAATACTCTCACCGACTCATAAGAAATGAGCTTGAAGCATTAGTATTACCTTCTTGAAGATTTTCCTTGAAATTCCAATATTCAGGAAATTTGGTATTCTTGAACAACTTGAAAGAATTCTAGGGATTTCAAAGATTGAAGGATGTTAATACTAGTGTTAATAGGATGTTATTAGCTTAAAATATCAAAAAACACTTACATTGTATTCTTAAGTAGTCCCCAAGGTCGAATCCACCATGAAAGAACCAATCCCTATCTCAAGAAAATCCCCAAAAATGGTTGCTGCCCGTCACTGCCTTATAAAGGCACAGGTGCATTAGCGAGTTGTACCTTGTGCTGTGCAGGTTGTACCTCGTATTACAAGTTTTGCCCCACTGGACACCTTTTACTAAAACGTCCATAAGTCCTTGTAGAAATATCCAAATGATGAATGGTTGAAAGCGTTAGAAACTAGACTCGAAGATATGTCATTTGATAGGTTGTCCACTATATAACTCCTTATATATATATAGGCATGCTCGTCTAAAGTTAGGTTTTTGTGTGTACTCATTTGGAACTTTAGTCTATCAAGTAATTTTCAACTTGATTAGGACTTAGGGCTCTCCTTAGACCCTACATTACTTATAATATGACTCGTTCACGTATTAACATACGAACCTACTGGAACCTTCAAATCCCGATTCCGGGGTCGTTTTCTCAAAATATTGACCGAAGTCAAACTTGCCCTTTTAAGGCTAACTTAAGGAACCAAGTGTTTCGATTTCAACCCAAACACTTCCAAATCCCGAACCAACCATCCCCGGAAGTCATAAATCATTAAAAACACATTCGGGGAGTTTTATTTAGGGGAACGAGGTTCTAAAAGTCGAAACGACAGGTTGGGTAGTTACAGTTAAACGACACGAATCAATAATACATCTATTACACTGCCGAGGCGAACGACACGCTCCCATGAGAATAGAGAAGTTTACCTCGCTCACGGAAGTACTTGCGACACGAGAGGACATGAATTTCCCAGAGTTATTAATTATTCGTTAGTTCTTTCTCCAAAATAAGAAAGTTCTTTCTCCAAAATAAGAAATCTAACTTGGAAGTTTTCCACTTTAAAATCTTTAGTCTGAGCTCTATTCAAGATAATTAACATGCACAACAAATATGACAGCACAATTAAGACATGTTGTAAATCTAAGACTACCCGAACATCTCATGGAATCTAGCTACGCATGGACTCTCGTCACCTAGTGCGTACGTAGTTCCCCACATAAGTAATGCATAACAACAATGCACCTAAGGTTATGAGTTCCCTCTTACAAGGTTAGGCAAGAGACTTACCTCGTTCTCAAGATCACTTCCGTTCCACAAATCCATTCTAAATCCTCAACTTGGTGCTAAACAACCTGATACTAGCCAAATATTATATAAATAAATTAGTATATACTCAAAAGTTCATGATTTAACTATTGGTAATTACCCAACCCAAATTGGAAGATTCCAAAAAATTTCCTCGGGCCAACGTGCCCGTATTCCAGAAATGTTTGAAGATACTTGTTACCCAAAACCTCACGAACTTGAATATATAATTTTTACCTAATTTCATAATCATTTTTGTGGTTAAATCGTATTTTTATCAAAACCTTGGTTTTTCAACTAAACCCTTAATTTTCACAATTTTACTTGTTAAAATCTACCCGTAATCTATGTATTTAACTTACATTTCATAGAAATTACTTACCTTTAATAGCTAGGTAAAAATCCCTCTTCAAAGAGCTCAAAAATCGCCTAAGAGATAAAGGAAATGAGCCAAAATAGCCTAAGTCCTCGACTTAAATGAACCTCACTACCTCCAGCGATTTACGATTCTACGGACCTTAGGTCGCACCTGCAACGGCGCACCAGTGAAAAATCCATCGAAGGTGCGGTCCTAGCCCAGGCTGCCCACCTTCGCTCTTGCGGACGATATCCCTTCTACAAATTTTCCTCTGCTCCTGCGGGCAGGCGCCAACGGACCAAGTTTGTTTCTGCTTCCCAGGCCACCTTAGCCATTCCGCATCAGTAGCCACACTTCGCATCCGCAACCTCGTAAGTGCAGAATTTTTCCTCGCACTTATGCTCCCAAGACATGTCCACCAGCCTTGCACATGCGATGAACCAAACGCACTTGCGGGACCGCACCTGCAGTCATTTCCTCCGCAAGTGAAAAAACACCAGGTTCAGCAGCAACAACACTCCCAAATTTCAAGGTTCCAATCTGTTTTCGATCCGAATTTCACCTGAGGCCCCCGGAACCCCGTCCGACCATACTAACAAGTTTATAAACATAATACGGGCATGCTCGACCTCTGAAAACACGAAAAACAACAACAAAACTAATAATCATAACCCAAACCCAATTACGATTAACTTATGAACTTCAAGTTCTTCCAACGTACTCCGAACGCGCCAAATCATACTTAAACTACTTGGAATGACACCAAATTTTGCGTGCAAGTCACAAATCACCATACAGGACTATTTCCAGGCTCGGAATCCCAATCGGACCTTGATAACACCAAATCCCACTTCAAGCAAAATTTAAAGAACTTAAAACCTTCAATGCGCCCACTTTCAACTATATGCACTGAAACGCTTCCAGGTCATCCAAACATCGATTCGAACATTCGCCCAAGTCCAAAATCATCATACGAACCTATTGGGACCGTCAAATCCCAGTTCCGAAGTCATTTACTATGAATATTTACCCAAGTCAAACTTAGACCTTTTAATCCAATATTAAGGAACTAAGTGTTCTAATTTCAACCCGAACCCTTCCAAACCCGAACTGGCCATCCACGCAAGTCATAAAACAGTAAAAGCATATATGGGGAGTCTTATTTAGGGGAAGAATCTAGAAAGAAAAATGACCATTGGGTCGTTACATTCTCCACCTCTTAAACAAACGTTCATCCTCAAACGGGTCTAGAATCGTACTTGGTGTCGCTCCCCATTTTCTCGCGAAAGCGGATTTTGACGTGTGACAATTCTTTTACGGAAGATATTAAAAGAGAAGAGTCGCCACCTAACAATTTTTAAGGTGCATTACGGCAGCTATTTGCAAATACCTCTGGTTGACTAGTTCGTGTCATCAAAGATCGGGTAAGGGCTCAAGTTACTTCGAAGAGAAGGTGTTAAGCATTATTTGAAGTCCACGACTGTGGGTCTCGACCAAACTTTAAACTATGTGGATTATGTGATTAGGCTAGATGATCAAATAAATAAAAGGAAATTTAGAAGTCGAAGAGTCTTACTATAACACATGAGAATCAGTACGAATCTTAATGATTACAAGGATATAACTACATGGTCTATATTAAATGATTATGTGTAAATAACAAGTATATAAAGAAAAGGGGGTCCTAAATTTTTAGCCTAAAGGATCACCCCGTGCAACATAAATAATACTTTACAACTCCCTTAAGGTAGGGGTTGGCGAGCACAGACTATCATCTTCTGCTACCCAATTACTATGTTGAAGTTGTTACTTAAAGGCGCTCTAATTCAATTCTAAATCGTATCATATGAGTGCACTACTCGTCCCATACCTATGGTCCAAGAGGCTTTGAACCTACTATTTGGATAGTTCTAGATTTCTCTTAGGTTGCTTAAAATGATAAAACTAAGCGACATTCAAAATAGATAGGACTTCACATAAAGACAATTAAAGGCCTAAGTTAGCCTCCACACATAAAAAAAAATGCACGCGGGCAGTTTACGCAGCACACGGTTTCAGAATCAAGACTTAAAATCCTATAGGCATGGTTTCTAGGTGATTCTGAATTCCAGTATCGCATATTCATCATTATTGTTCTAAATTACTTAGGCGAGGAGGCAGTAAACTATTTGCGAACTCAGGATTATTAGTACTAAGTTTATAGATAGGCGTCTTAGGCGAGTGACATTGTCCTATGGGCATGATTTCTAAGTTGTTTGCGCAATAGGCAGTGAAAGTTATTAAAACTCGGAATTACTAGCGTTTGATTCTATAGACATGCTTTCTTGGCGAATAATAATATCCTATAGGCAAGATTTCTAATAAGCAGTATTTGAACTCGCTTTTATCATACTTATTCCCATAGGCATGCTATCTAGGCGGCCGTATAATAAAACAATAGAAACAGTCGATTAATCAATTAATTAGGACCTTATAGTCATGGTATCTAGATGAGTATTAACAAAGGTATGTATTATTATAACCCTATAGACATGCTATCTAATAATCATACAAAAGTAGACATGAGAGCAGGTAAAATATTTAGTCAAACAGTCATGTTTTGAACAATGTCATGTATTAGGCAAGTTGAGTGAAGTGCATGATTTCCTATAGACATGATTTCTACTAGCGTGCAGAAGTAGAGCAAGTTAACAAGATAGCAAATAAAATACGTAGACCCCATAGGCATGTTCTCTACCCTTTGTGCAAGAAAAAAGTACACCCATTCCCTAATTTTACTAACACCCCAATTATTCGTTATTACAAGTTACATGACCAACATGGAATAATACAAACTCAAAGATGACAAAAATACAGGATGAAACGAGTACAAGCCCCCTTCAAATAGTACAAGTCCGCTATAAAATAGCCCAGTGAATTCCTGGGCCTTCAGCAGCCCCACCAACCAACAGACCCAAATCTCGACTCATAAGGATAATAGAATCTTCCTGAATCCAATGCCTAGGTCCAACAACGCATATGGCTCAACACCAGGCCCAACGAATGACCTACTTAGCCAAATGGATGCCAAACTTAACCATACAAGTGACAGACCATTCGTGGAATTAATTACTTAACTCCTAAAACTATAACTAATCAACAGTTCTAGTCAAAGCATATAGACAAGATCACAAAAACTACTAACAAGTTTACTAGGAAGGTTCATGCTTTTATTCTCAGAAACAAAGCTAAAGGATCACTGGATAGTGAACTGTTCCAAAGAGTTTCAAAAGTAAAATGATTCAGGATTAGTGACATGACCCGAAAATCCCAACTTCAGGACCGTGATGGCGTCTAACATTTTCACTTGCTAGGCAAGACTACATTAGAATACTTTTTACTATTTTTAAACAAATTAAATTAAACAGAAGTTCATTACTGAAATAAAGTGCAGAAGACCATAACAAATGAACCATCCAAATACATCCTCAAATTTGGTGACATAAGTGCACGAGCTTCTAAAATAATACAAACAAGGATCTGAATAAAATAAAGTTATCTGAAAGAAAGCATACAACTAAAATAAAGTAGAAGGGGACTTCAGAGCTGTGAACGCCGTGCAGCTATACCTCAAGTCTCCATTGGTAGCTGAATCCGAGCACAATCTACAGTACGCTGCTGGGACCAACTCCGGAATCTTCACAAGAAATGCAAAGTGTAGTATGAGTACAACTGACCCCATGTACTCTATAAGTGCCGAGCCTAACCTCGACGAAGTAGTGACGAGGCTAATGCAGGTCGCTTATATTAACTCTTACACAATAATAACAAGAATAGAGGTAAGACAGGTAAATAATGTCAATAATTGAAATCATTTCAGTAGTCACGATCAATTATTTCTTTTCTCATTTCTGTTTCGGCGTGCAACCCGCTCCAACAATATAAACTTAAAATATAATCCGTTGCGGCATGCAACCCGCTCCAACAATATATTCATTTTCATTTCCGTTGCGGCGTGTAGCCCGCTCCAACAATAAAATTTAACAACTCTTAAATATAATAAAATACTCCAATAAATATCACGTTCAGTAAGAAATTATTAGCCAACCAAACACACAATATTTATAGTTTATTTGGGGAAACAAGTAATGACAAATAGTAATTAATTATGAAAATCGGGGAGAAAATGGGCAATTTTATATTTAATGTGCTAAATGTCAAGGAGCAATTAAGACACATAATTCAAATAAACATGTAGCAATTATAGCATGAATTCAAGACATAATATTGGACAAGAAATATGAGAGAAATAATATAATAATTAAGTCACGATTTAAAATAATTTATGATTATTAGATACATATGCAAATAATAAATTTTGACGACGTATAGACACTCGTCACCTCACTTATAGGTCATTACACATGAAATTCACTTAACAAATAATTCAAGGGTTCTTGTCACGACCCAAAATTCACTAAAGATCATGATGGCGCTAGACACCGCTGTCAGGCAAGCTAAAAATAAATACTTAATTTTGTTCTCATTTTTAATATTTTTGAAATCATATTTTCTTTAATTAAATAGTAAAAGGTAGCATTTACAGAGTAAATAATAATATTTTTAACAATTTCAATACAGGACAACCCATAATCACCCCAAAACCCAGTGTCACAAGTGCATGAGCATTAACTAGGAAACATAAAATAAAATACAACAACTGCCCGGAATACAAATTGGACAGGAAAATGTAAATACTCTGAAGGAGACTCTCCTGGTTGCGGTCGACAAACGGAGTGCAGCTCATCTAGGTCCCCGCATGTATACATGCCTCTGCTCTCACAGGGCCTTTAGACATATACGTACTTGCACAAAAATGTGCAGCAAATGTAGTAACAGTACGTAAGCAACGTGTACCTAGTAAGTATCTAGCCTAACCACAGATAAGTAGTGACGAGGGGTCGACATCGACACTTACTAGAGGTCCAACAACATAAGGTACAGTAAGAAGGTAGCAAGTATGAGGTAAGTAAGTGAAATAGACAAATATAAATCATGTGGTACAAATCCCCTCTCCTTTACGAGGAACTCAAGCTCTTCATTAGAAATTCCCTCCTTAACCGGAGCATATATATATAGGTATAGTGAAACTCATCAAGTGGCTACCATAATTCAAATCTGGAATTTACAGATACACTCGCTTCTTGCCAAGTTTTACGCACGATTTCATGGGAATGTGATATAGGAAATGCCAAGGTGTACGGCCCGATCCAGCATAATAATAAAATTATGCTCTGTCGAGGGTCGAACGGCCCGAACCATATAATAAATCAATTAATCTGCCAAGGCAAACAATCCGCTCCCATGAGAGTGTGGTACATAAATCCTGCTGAGGCGAACGGCTCGATCCCATAAGAAGTGAAATACATAATCTTGTCGAGGCGAACGACCCGATCCCACTCACGAATAAACGTGTGAGTTGTAACATAAATGTAGCTACTCTTGCCGAGGCGAACAGACAATAACATGAATGTTGCTACGTACGGGCTCTCGTTACCTCGCGCATACGTAGCCCCCACAACAGGTAGCACACATCAATATACAACACCTAAGGGTAATTTCTCATTCACAGAGTTAGACAGGAGACTTACCTCGCTCCAAAATTCTATAACTGCCTACAAAGCCTTTCTAACACCTCAAATTGATGCTCGTCGCTCCAAAACTAGTCAAATAAGATGCAACCCAATCAAAATTTACTCTAATACTCATAATTAATTAATTTATAACAATTTTCAACTCCGTTCGAAAAATTGATAAAGCAACCCTCGGGGCCACGTGCCCGGATTTTGAAAATATTTTGAAGATAAACATTACCCATAATATTACGAACTCAAAGATATGATTTATTCTCAATTCCATGCCCAAATTCGTGGTCAAAATCCGAAAATACAAATTTCTAGGTTTTTCTTGAAAACTCTAAATTTCTACAAATTTCCAAGTCTAAATCCTTATACAAACCATGTAGTTAACTTGTAATAAGTGGGAATCATTTACCTTGACATAGATGATGAAAATATCCTTTCCAAGAGCTCCAAATATCGCCCAACCAAATGAAAAATGGAGGAAAAATGGCCAAATCCCGACTTTAAAACAATCTGCCCAGGCCAGGCTCTTCTTTGCATTCGCGATCAAAGCCTCGCGTTCGCGAAGGCTGCAGACACCATCGCTTCGCGTTCACGGCTTTATCTCCCCGTTCGCGAAGGTCAAACTACTCCAGGCTCCCACTCCGCTTTCTTCTTCGCGTTCGCGTCCCCTGTGTCGCGTTCGCATAAGCTTCCTTAGGCAACCCTCCGCTTTCGCGACCTCCGCCTCACATTCACGAAGGCCAAAAACCCAGCTGCCTCAAATTCCTCTTTGTGAACGCGGGACACCCTTCGCGTTCGCGATGAAGGAAACCAGATAACAGCAACAGCAGTCCAAAACAGATCGAAATGATCTGAAATCATCCCGAAACACACTCGAGGCCCCAAAGACCCCGTCCAATCACACAAACCAGTCCCACAACATAACACGAACCTGTTCGAGGCCTCAAATCACATCAAACAACATCAAAATCATGAATCACACCCCAATTCGAGCTTAATCAACTTTAGAAGTTCAAACTTATACATTCGATACTGAAACATATCAAATCACGTCCGATTGACCTCACAATTTGCACACTGATCTCCAAATCCACATCCGAACGCACTCCCATTACTAGAATTACCATACGGAGCTATTCCCAGACTCGAAATCCCAAACGGACATTGATAACATTGAAATACACTTCAACCCAATTTGTATGAAATTCTTCCAAAATGCCAACCTCAACAGTAGGCGCCGAAATGCTCCCGGGTCATCCAAAACCTGATCCGGACCTACGCCCAAGTCCAAAATCATCATACAAATCTGTTGGAACCATCAAATCCTAATTTCGAGGTCGTTAACTCAAAATCACACTTTAGTCAATTTCTCCAACTTAAGGCTTCCAAAATTAGAATTCTCTTTCCAAATCAACTCCGAATTTCCCGATATTCAATTCCGACCACGCGCACAACTCATAATACCTGAAGTGAAGCTGCTCAATGCCTCAAACCATCGAACGATGTGCTAGAGATCAAAACGACTGATCGGGTCATTATAGTTCTATTCCCCCAAGTTAAGGTTAACCACGACACTTATTTTGTTCAGCAATTTCAAATGATCACTCGACCACAACCTCTCCTTTCGAATTATTCACCAAACCAATTAAACCTAGCAAATTATTTACCAACAATTCAATTTGAGGTTTAGAAATTAGTCATATTTTGAAAGATACTTAATTTAAGTCATTTTCGAAAAGTCAACCAAAAGTCAACGTGGGACCAACTTTTCGGGACCCGATAAAAAAATCACGAAATCCGAACACCCGTTCCGATACGAGTTCAATCATACAAAAATTATCGAATTCCAACATCGGATTGCCCTTCGAATCATAAAATTTTAGTTTGTGAAGTTTCTATAATTTTCCCCAAATTTCCATCTCAAAATACTAATTGAATGATGAAAATAATGATATATTCATGTATATTAACCAAATCTGAGTTAGACTCACTTACCCCGATAGTTTTCTTGAAAATCCACAAATAATCGCCACATACCGAGCTCTCTAAGTCTAAAAATAAAAAATGAGATGAAACCCTCATTTATAAAGTGTAAAAATCTGGTCTTCCATTGTGCTGACTGCACATTTTCTTGTGCGATCGCACATTCCAGGTTCCGTGGCCACAGTTGAAATTGTGCGGTCGCACTTCTATGGTGACTGCACTACCAGGATTTAGTAATTTGACCATAACGTTCTGTACAAATATCCAAATTATTAATGGTAAACCTTTCTGGAAACTAGATTTCAAGGGCTACAAGTTTTGTTTTGGAATAATCTCCAAATACCTTATATATTAAAAGATATAAGCTTACGAAGTCGGACCAGCAAACCTATGAAATCACCTTTCTGCAGCCGCCAGAAGAATTCTGCTGACCACACAATCACCTGTATTACGTGTTCTCATCATCTGCGAGAGAATAAGAATAGAATGGTTCAATTATCGATGATAGAATAAAATCGCAAAACAGGATAAGAAAGAAGTGATATTGTTCCTAAACTTCATAGCCTCTGAAAGATAAGTGCAGACGTCTCTGTACCGATCCTTCAGACTCTACTAAGCTTGCTCGTGACTCTTGAGACTTAAGTAACCTAGTGATATGATACCAACTTGTCACGACCCGAAATTCCCACCTTAAGGACCGTGATGGCGCCTAACACTTTCACTTGCTAGGCAAGCCAACGTTAAAATAATTTTTACCATTTTTAAAAAAATTAAATTAAACAGAAGCTCATTACTGAAATAAAGTGTGGAAGACCATAACAAACGTACCATCAAAATACATCCCTGAATCTGGTGTCACAAGTGCACGAACTTCTAGAATAATACAAATAAGGGTCTGAATAAAATAAACCTATCTGAAAGAAAGTACATAACTAAAATAAAGTAGAAGGAGACTTCAGAGCTGCGAACGCCGTGAAACTATACCTCAAGTCTCCACTGGTAGCTGAATCAGAGCAAAATCTACAGTACGTCATTGGGACCAACTACGGAATCTACACAAGAAGTGTGGAGTGTGGTATGAGCTCAACTGACCCCATGTACTCTGTAAGTGTCGAGCTTAACCTCAACGAAGTAGTGACGAGGCTAAGGCAGGTCGCTTATATTAACTTGTATGCAATAATAACAATAATAATAATAATAATAATAATAATAATAATAATAATAATAATAATAATAATAATAATAATAATAAAGAAGGTAAAACAGGTAAATCATGCCAATAATTGAAATCATTTCAATAGTCACAATCAATTATTTCTTTTCTCATTTCTGTTACGGCATGCAACCCGCTCCAACAATATAAACTTAAAATATAATCCGTTGCGGCGTGCAACCCGCTCCAATAATATAAACTTAAAATATAATTCGTTGCGGCGCACAATCCGCTCCAACAATATATATCTTTTCATTTTCGTTACAGTGTGCATCCCGCTCCAATAATATAATTTACAACTCTTAAATATAATAAAATACTTCAATAAATACCACATTCAGTAAGAACTTATTAGGCAACTAAACACACGATATTTATAATTTATTTAGGGAAACAAGTAATGACAAGTAGCAATTAATTATAAAAATCAGGGAGAAAATGGGTAATTTTATATTTAATGTGCTAAATATCAAATAGCAATTAAGACACATAATTCAAATAAACATGTAGCAATTATAGCATGAATTCAAGACATAATATTGGATAAGGAATATGAAAGAAATAATTAATATAATAATTAATACATGATTTAAAATAATTTATGATTATTAGATATATATGCAAATAATAAATTTTGACGATGTATAGGCACTCGTCACCTCGCCTATACGTCATTACACATGAAATTCAATTAACAAACAATTCAAGGGTTCTATTCCCTCAAGTCAAGGTTAACCACGACACTTGCTTTGTTCCGCAATTTCAAATGACCACTCGACCACAACTTTTCCTTTCGAATTATTCTCCAAACCAATCAAACCTAGTAAATTATTTACCAACAATTCAATTTGATCTTTAGAAATTATTCACAATTCGAAAGAGACTTAATTTAAGTAACTTTCGAAAAAGTCAATTGTTGATACTCAATTGTTCCCTCATATTTTCTAAAAATGTACATATACTTTCAAAATGGCATATTTGCGTCATCATTTAATTTACACCTATACATGCATTTTCTATAATTCTCCATAATTTTTAACGCTCTAAATCAATTTCTTTCTATAGTTTTATTATATAAATATCTAATAATTATCCTTTAAATTATTTTGTGATGACTTAATCATCCAAACTTATTATTTACACCAACATATATGTTTTATAATATTTTACTTCAGTTTTTCTATAATTGCATTTGCATCTTTAGGCTAATTGCACTTTTTTGTAATAATAGCCTATAGTCATGTATAATTATATTATTTGTGCCAAAATATCTTTTTATATTTTTTATAATGTTAAGTTATTATTTTTAATCATTTTAGTGCACAAATAATATTTTTGTTATTTATTAATTACTTTTATAAATTATATTTGATACATTTTGGGTATTTAAACAACAGCCTAATTTTGAAACCAATTTCGAACCAAATGAATGGCCCAAACACTCAAATACCTAGCCCAATTACCCCATCCCAAAGCCAAACGACCCATATCTAATACCCAGTCGCGGCCCACTTCTAAACGACCCGCCCGTCCAATTTTTTGATCTCAGTCGTTGATCTCTCAAGATCAACAACCATCGTCCATTCCCCCCTCTTAAATTAACCTAACCTAGAACCCTACCCATTTCCCCTTAATTCGCCGCCCCTAAACTCTCAACTCTACAATTCTCTCTTCTGGAGAACCCTAGTTGCCTCCCCCTTAATCCTCTCTCCTAATACCACTGATAATGGGATTTGACTACCATTCTCTTGCCATATTCGAATCCTTTTGGTACTGGTTGTCCGTTTGTGGTATTACCTAGGTGCTTTCCTAAATATGGCAAGCAATATCTTCTGAAATCGAACTAAAGTGGTTCAAATCTTTGATTTTGAGTACTATTTCGTCTACATACGTTCAATACTGTACTGTGTGAGTTCGATTTTGTCTGAATTCTGCTGATTTACACTTTCCCTAAAAAAAACTAGTGTTTACAGATTTTCTCTCTTAAATTTATTTCAAATCGATTTGCAAGTTTCTTTTCCTTGTTTGTTGCTTAAATTATTTTGTTTCGTTATATGTTTGCTCGATTTTGAATGCTATATAAACCCCTCCCCCATTCTCTTTTGGGCAGACCTTTTATCACAAAATTTCCAGTAAAAGCTAAAGATATTCACTCTGTTGTTCGCTTATTCTCTTGTTCTACTTTGGCTCTTGGCCGGCTGAAAGCCAAGGCCACCAGAATTCCTCTTTCTCTCGACCTTCCTTGGGTGTGAACATTGCCTTGGGTTCTTTGAAGCCCTTGGGAACTTGACGCATCTAAGGTCCTGGGTTATACTGCTTTTGCTGACGTTCAAAGTGATTCTGTTCTTTTCTTGTTTGTCTACTTGTCAATTAGTAACTGGTGAGTTCTTTAGCCTTTGCAATATTCACTCTCTTATATTCCTGATTAGCACATTCATGCCTATGAAATTGCATAACCTAATGTGTTTTTAGACTATCTCTATGTGTAACTCTACTTATGATATGAACCTCTCTAGCATTTTCGCATGCCTAAATTGTCAGTTCTAAAATGTATTTGTGTTTAACTTGAGCAATTTAGACTGTTTAAAGTTCGTTTAGCTTAATGTATTGGTACTTTGAATGTTTACATTGGTTATATGACATCAGTTTATTTCCTGCTTTGTCCTGGATTTCTATAGTGATTGATTTATATCTGTGATATGCCCCAATCCATGCTAAGACCCTCATTCTAGATATGATTTGTGCCTATAATCATTTTATTCACTTAGTATGTCCTCACCCTGCCTAACTCTGTACTCTCTAGCAACTAGTTGGAACCTTTTAGAATATCTTCTTAACTTGTGTTCCCTATAAAATTTGATTCTGTTTCCCTTATTGGTGTGAGTTGCACTGTTCTACCCCTGGTGCTTAGCATAATTTGACCCTTAGGCTCGAACATGTTAAGTTAATGTTCTGTTGCTTATCCTTTTTGGCATAATACCTTGCTTATTAATTTCGTAATCTCGAAAGCCATAATCCCCCTTGCTTTCTTACAAATGTTCCTTGCCTCAATGTGCTAAGTGTGGACTTATGATATTAATCTGTCTTTTGAGTTTGCTTACCCTCTGTGTTGATATGTTCATTATGTGATCACCTTTACAATGCCTGTTTCTAAAAATCCAAATGCACTTCTTTAAACTCTGCCATTTGACTACTATTTTCACTCTCATTGGTTACTTACCCTATTCTGAACCTATAATTCTTGGTCGGCTGAAAGCCAAGGCTACTAAAGCTTTCTCTATTAACCTCCCTAGTGTGAGCACTGCTCGGGGTCCATTTTGAGACCCTTGTGAACTCTGACACACTAGGGCCCGAGGTTCTTTGTCCATTTTCCTTACTACTCAGTTCTGCCCTTCTTTCTACCTGTTGAATATGCAAATTGACTTATGCAAGTGATTGTTTCCTGGATCCTATGATCAAACCATGGTTGTTGGGTTTGGTTCGAGTTCTCCTATGGTGTTTTGGGCTATGTTGAGATTTGTGTGGAGAAAGGGCTTAGTTGAAGGCTTGTTAGTGCTGGGTATTTTTTGGGCATGTCTTGGGCCTACTGTTATTGCTTGTACTACTTTGTAATTTATTCATTATTGGGCATGTAATAATTCTATAATAATAATTGGGGTGATAGTGAAATTGGAAAATGGGTATCTCTTAATATTTGCATGAAAAAAGGGTAGAAAGCATGTTTATAGGATTTGTGTGATCTATTTACTATTTGACTTGTTATATGTGAATCTCTTTGTGCACTATTAGAAATCATGTCATTAGGGGATCACACACTCACATAATTAGTATGTTGTCAATGCATGATTGTTCTATCTATTCTTGTGTCTACTATTATGTGTTGCTAGACAGCATGCCTATAGGAAATAATTTGCTAATGATTGCTCCTTAATCTGCTCAATAGATATCATGCCCATAGGATTTTAACTAATTAATTCGCTATTGCAATCTCGTCGTCCCTCTAGAAAGTATGCATGTAGGAGCTAATTGTATGAGAATCGGTTCCAATCGCCAAGTTTTAGAAATCATACCTATAGGACATCACTACTCGCTTTTCAAACATTGTTTTATTATTTATCCATGCGATTATTAGGAAGCATAATAATTTTCTGCCTTTCCAATAAGTTCCGATGTTCCTTATTGTATAAATCACTTAAAAATCATGCCTATAGATGTGTCCACTGATGATATGTAATAAGCCACTTAGCAGCATCTCGCATTTACCAATTGGTAATTTGGAAATCATTAGGTCTAAAAATGGCTTGCGCATCTGAATCAAATCATCTAGAAACCATGCATATAGAGTTTAACAACTGCAATCCCTTCAATTCTGAAAACTGCCTAATATGTAAAATTTGTTTGCGTGCTTTTGTTAGCCTAATTGCGGAGGTTGTTGCGGCCAAACGCACATGCAAGTATACGCAGTTGTCAAGTAATAAAGTGACTAAAAGTCGGATATCAAACCCATGAGGACTTGTGATTAACTATTAACTAAATTAGACTATCCTAATTATCTAAACA